>JAQQSK010012894.1:0-11689 GCA_028658325.1 Potorous gilbertii | reverse complement strand
TCCTCATCAGAGAGGAAGGGAGGAAACATCTGTTCTCCAAGAAAGTAACTTTCTATGGTCTTATTTTTTTCCCCTTTTCTGGGCATTTTCCCAGCCAGTTACTTGACTTCTGAGATTCCTGTCTACCCCCTCCTAGATCCGCCCAGCTAGTGCTTGGGGTCTGAGATTCAAATGCTGCTCCCCAGGTAAGATTAAATCAGGTTCTCAGGTGGGGCAGGGCCACCTCCCAGGCTCAGTTCCCTCAGGGGGTTTATGCAGAGACCTTCCATAATGGACCCCAGCTCCTGGCTGCTATGGGAGCCTCTGGCCACCCGCTGCCTCTGCTGCTGCTTCCCAAGGGGTTCTGAGTTATGGAGACACCCTGCTCCCCTCTCAGCCAGCCCAGAAGTCTCTCTCACTGACCTGCAGCACCTGTGGGTGGAGGGACCCTCACGGCCACCAGAGATTCCATCCCTGAAGCCTCCTCAGATCTGCTCCTCCCTGGGCTGCACGGCCAAGGTAGGGCTGAGTTCCGCTCTGGTCCCATGTACGATGGACCTTTGGTGAGGGATTTTCAGGTCTTTCTGGAATGGAAATCTCCTCAACTCTGTTGTTCTGTGGCTTCTAGCACTCCAGAATTTATTAGGAGTTCTTCTTTACAGATATTTGGTAGGCTGTGGTTTTGGAGCTAGCATAAGTGTGTCTTTCTACTCCATCATCTTGGCTCCTCCCCATGATTTAAATTTTTTTTTTTTTGCACTTTTTATATCTCCTTCTTTAGCTCCTCTAGAAATTTTTGTTGGGTTTGTGTCCATAGTTTCTTTTAGGTTTTGCTCATAGATGCTTTCATGTTTTTTTCTTCCTCTGAGTTTGTGTCTTAAGATTTCCTATCATCATAGTAACTTCTTATGGTCAGGCTCTTTCTTTTGTTTGCTCATTTTCCCAGACTATTCTTGATTTTGGACTTCACATTGGAGTCTGGCTTTGCTCACCTCAGAGTGCATGGGGTGAGGTCAGTTTCTCAAGCTTTAGACATTTTACTCTGCCGTTTTCACTGCCAGTTTTGGGAGATCTGAGAGGTTTTTGGTATTTCTAAGGTGGTGTGATCAAAATTTCATCACTATTCTCCTGGTCCCTGTTCATTTATGACCAACAGCTCTATCCCTCTTCTCCACCTTCAAACTGTAACTTGGAACTAGGGTCTCTGTTCTCTTGCTCTTTCAAGCACTCCTATATGCCCTGGAATTGTGTGACCTGAAATTGAGTAATGGGCAGTGAAGATGCCACATGGTGCCCTGTGTTGTGCTATCTGATCCCCTCTCCATTTCTGGCTGGGGAGAGGTACTGATACTACTGCTAATGCTGCCAGTACCTCCAAGCCTGACAGTTGGTGTCCCTGCCATGCTGTGCTTTCAGGCAGTCCCAAACTCCATGCTACACACTTTTCCTTCTGACCTCCAAAATTGTCCTGGGCTGGAAAAATGTCTCACCCCAACCTTCTATTGGTTATACTGCTCCAGAATTTGATTTGACATATTATTTTAAAGTTGTCTGGAGGGGACTGTTGAGAGAGTTCAGCTAGAATACTCTCTCTACTCTGCTACCTTGGCTCTCCCTGTCCAACAAATTTTTGTTAACTTTGTATTCTCTACTCTCCAACCTTTCCAGTCCTGAATTCTCTAGTTTTTTTTCTTGTTCACCTCACTCTGCTCATCCCACATACCCATGCTCAGATTCTGCCTGAATAATAGAAAGTTTAGCAAAGAGGTGCAACCAGCACATGTAGGAGCTAAGACATAACTTACAGCCCATTCTATTCTGGGATCTGTTGTGAGTGAGCAGGAATGCCCGCCCATGCCAGTACAATTATCTTAATAAGAGAATCCATATAATTTTAAATGAGATCACATATTTTATTTTCAGGACAAATGCAATAAAATCAAATCTGAGATTACAGGCACAAATGATGATATTCAAAATTTTAGTTTTCTTAACAGCCATTAGATACCAGCAACTCAAAATATAGAGCCCACTAATTTCAGCTAGCTTACTTCTGAAGATTTATGGTGGCAGTTTCAAATTCCCATCCTCTCCTTTGGAGCCCATGAAGCTCTAAAGATTGGAAGACATTGTTCTAATGGTCCTTCAAAGACAGATTTTTAGTATACTACACTCAAATAATTCCAAACTGCAAATTTATTTCTATAATTTCCATGTAAACATTGTTTATGTGAAATTGCTAATAGGCATTTCTCCAGAGACTCTCTCATATACTTCTTTTCTCAATGAGATAGAAAACCTCCTCAAACCTTTCCAAAACTCCAAATCCTTGCTTCAGATGAACCTCCATTTACACTATGAGTGAAAATGGACTCTACTTTTCTTTAGCGTTCCACCTATTCTCCTCTTATCTCTACTTGCCTATACCTTCTCTTACATTTTTTCTTCCAGTGTACTTTGATTAAATTTCTCCAAACTTCACCTTTCTTTTCATACTCTGATTTAACACTTCATTTACCTTTGCAACTTTCTACTTTCTCCATCTCATCTTTATTTCCAAATTATATTCTAATCTAACACTCTACTGCTTCCTCATTTACCACAATCCTCTTTCTGATTCTTAAGTGCTAGATAAGGCTTAAAAACCTCAAGAAGATTTGAGGGTTTTTTTCTTTTACTCTGCCTTGAACATCAGTAGTCTGTAGAGGGCCAGGGTGGAGTGCTGTTAACAAGATCACGAAAGACCTTTGGGGAAACTTTTCTTTGAGACTGTGCTCATTATCATCCAGAATGGCTCTCCATGCCCCCCAGAAGTTGCTGTCTCCGTGAGACAAACGTGGGAACTACAGAAAACAAGGGATATGTAAAATAGATGTCCTCTAGGCTAACAGCCTTTAAAGACAGTAAGACTGGCCAAATTACTGGGACAGGAGACAAGCAGAATGTCACATAGACTTGCAAATTCTGTCTATATAAAGCCAAACCCTCAGATCAATAAACGGAATTGGTCTATCTTTTTCCACCTCCCGTGTCTCTTTTCTTCAACCACTTCACCAAGCTGTGTAGGGACGCGGGCAAGCTACAGTAGTCAAGCTTACAAACTAGTTTCAGTTCTATTTATTTATTAGTCAGTGAAATGATCTTCTATTCTGATAATATTTAATATAAATTTCAGACTTTAATAAGGGCCAAAGTTTGAATTAAGAAGAGCCTGGACTTAATAGTCCCCTTTGTTTAACTCAGAGGACACCTTTTGATGTCAGGCAAACCAATTGGACTTCCTTCCAGACCCTTCTTCTGGCATCTTAGTGATAAGGCTTGGGTTGTAACTTCAGCTTTGTCAACTCTGTTAAGATACCACAACTTCAAAGGCCTGTTTAGGACAAGATGTCTGTAGTCTGGGTGATGGGACCTTTTCCTTATCTTAAATCACAAAGGCATGCTACGGAAGGAAGATGCCTATAGCCTGGGATCATTAAACCCAATTGATGCCACTTTGTTTACAATGTGTTTATCTAAGAGAACTCCTTCCTTCTGGCAAAATGTACTTAAGACAGTCAATTTCTGTACTAAGTCAGCCAGTTCTGATCCTGGCTCCATAGTGCTATGTAACCGTTGTCTTTTGGGGGAATTGATTAATTAATTAAATCATAAAATGTATGCATTTAGCCTGTTGACTTTTCTTTAACCAAGTTTTCAGGTTAACAATTCAAACAATGCATCTCTCACCCTTAACTTTCTGGTTATCTTTAATCCTCAGTTCTAATCTAGGTTCTTGAATGTGCTCAACCTGAACTATATGGGACTCACCAGGTTCTCACCATGCTGTTTCGATTCTGTTGGTTGGTCCTGCCTATGGTCAATCCAGAAATCAGAGACACTTAGCTTCTGGGGTCTTGGAGAATCTTCAGGTTTCTTGGGTCAACCATCGGGGATCCTACTAATATCGATTGAGAACAAGCCCCAAACCTAAAAGTGCTTTTAGAAAAAAAAAATCATTTGGTAGAGGGGAGATACAGAAAAAAGATGACTCCATCCTGAATCTCTATTTAGCATTACTTTATACAGAGTTATTTTCTTTAGTGTTTTTTTGGGGGGGAGGGGCTAGCTTTCAGTCAGCTCCTACATCATTGCCTCTTTTACAAAGCTGTTAATTCTCTTTTCATAATTGTCTTGCACAGCTTTCACTTCTTTCCCCAATTTTTTCTTCTATTTCCCTTATTCGATTAAAAAAAATTTTGGCTTTTTTAAACTCTTCTGGGAATTTTTGTTGAGTTTTTTTTTTAAATCTGTATTTTTTAAATTGGGTTTTTGCTTATAGATGTTTTTAAATCATTGTCTTCTTGTCTTGAACTTCTCTGTCATTATAGTAGCTTTTTGTTACTGTTTATTCATGTTTCTAGCCATTTCTTGACTTTGGATTTTATGTTAGAGTTAAGCTCTGATCACCTCTAGCAGTTACGACTGGTTTGACCTTTTGTCTCTTATGTCTGTCTGCTATTTTCATAGTTCAGTGGGGGCTTGTAAGTTTTCAGTGCTTCCAAAATGGTGTGATCTGGGGTCACTCTGTTCCTTACTCAGGTAGGGCTCTTGCTCCCTTGTGATCATGACTACTCCTCTCCACCATGGAACTATGACCTAGAACTGGGTCACTCATCTGATTCTGCTCCCAGTGCTAGAATAAGGATCCTCTGGAATCTCTTTCTGACCAGTTGTTCAGCCTACTTCTGTGATAATGCCATTGCGATCCACAGCTGGTTTTCTTCTGCAGTATGCTTCTGGTCAGTTACCTCTTTATTGTCAAGGGAATTTTTCTTTATGTTTCTCTAAGCTGCCATTGGCTGGAAAAAATGACTCATTGTGAATTTTTGTTGATTTCTTTTTCCTACTAAGAATTCAGTTTGGCATATTTTAAAATTTTGTTGTATAGAGGATATGTTGGAAAAGTTGCCCAAAAATGCTGACATCACTCTATCATCTTGGCTCATGGTTTAGAACAATTTCTTTATGATTCTATTTTATTGAAAAAGAAATAACTGTTGCCTTTCCATAAGGGAAAAAAAGGAAATATCTTCAGGGTGCATGCTGCTTTTATGAGCACCATAAAAACCTCAGCAGAGCAAACTCAGTGCTTTCTCTGTGGAAACAAATTATTGAATTGGGTATTCAGTTATATGATGAAGAAAAGTAACTGGTTTGGAATAAAATGGTTTGATTTTGTTTTATTTTACATTGTTTTCAACCACGGGAGAAATTGCTCCAATACAAAGGATTGGCATATTACTAGAGGGAAGCAAGATATGAATCATATTCACTTTCAGGATCATCTGCTCCAAATTTCCAGTTTTGTTACATTGACATTTATAGAGGCAATAAAGGCAAATAAAAGAGGCAAATAAAAATAAGAACCATTTGGAATGAGAAAAACAATTCTGTTGGAATGATTATGCCCAATGGAAATCTCTTCCATTACTTGAATTAAATATATTTTAAAAATCCTAAGAGAATCCTCCAGTTAGTTGATCATTGCAGTCAATCAAAGCCAGCTTTCCTTCTCAATCTTTGCAAATTAAATATTGCTTTTTTGGGGGGGGGAGGAAATTGCCTTTTTCAGCACAAAAACACAAAGGTAATTCAGAAGACTTTGATATAGTCTTAGAAATATAAGAGCTACCTGACATAGAATAAATGACCTGCAATATAACAAATTCATGCCCTATCTCTTGGGATGGTTTCCAATTATTCAGAGTTATTATGTCCATGTAAGGAAAGATATATTCCTACAAGGAAAGCAAGACCCTTAAATCCATTCATTTTCTTTAAGATCTTCATTCATCAGCCTATACAGTCATCTACTTCCTATTGCATTGTTGCCTTTAGGAGGAATTGTGGAAATCTTTTAAGATCTTTATGTAGTCTATGAGAATCAAAGAATGTGGTTATTGCCTTGGAGTATTTTATACTGAAGACTCTTGGGCTATATTCCTCATGGTTTCTTTGTGATTCCTATGGGAATGACTGAAGTCTTTCCATAAAATAATAGCAAATCTTATCTTCAGTATGCCTGTTGCTTATATGAGAATTCTCAGAAATTCAGCAAAACAGACTCAGTGATTTATCTAAAGAATAAATGGACCTAGACTTCCAGTTCCATGCTGAAATCAACTAACTCTCTTTGAACATGAGGGTTTTATTTCTTTGGCTCTGTATTGTTCTCAATCAATGGGACAAGTTACTTCCATAGCCAGGAATGGCTGCTCCAAAGAAGAAAGATTTATAACTCTTAGTTTCAAGAGCACTTTCTTCAAATAACCAGCTTTGTCACATTGATGTCTATTGAGGGGGTAAATTCAAATGATTTGGAATGACAAAAAATATTATACAAGAATGATTGTGACTAACCCGGAATTTCTCCCAGTAATTCAATTAAATACGTTGTAAAATTCCAAATCAAGTCTCCCAGCTAGTCAAATGAAACTATCTTTCTCTCTCAATTCATAGCAATGAAATCTTTATTCGTGTTAAGAAAATTGCCTGCAAGCAACAACAACAACTTGTTTTGTAACATAAAACACAGAAGTAGCTCAGAGGACCTTAATGTAGTGGCAGAAATGGGGTAGATACATGAAGTTGAATAAATGACCTGGAATATACTAGTTTCATTCCCTTTGTGACAGGATGGTTTTCGATTGGTGGAATATATTATACCTGTATAAAGCCAAGACATACTCCTACAGAAAAGCAAGATACTTAACTCTCATTCATTTTCTTCAGGACTTTCATCAAATTGTCTGTCCAGACACTCACTTCATGTCATATTTCTGCCTTTAACAGGCATCATGAAAAGCTTTTAGGAAGATCTCCATATAAGCTATGGGAATCAAAGAATCTGGTCAAAACTTTGGGATATTCCTTGGCAAAGAGACTTTTGCTATATTTCTCATACTCACAGATGTTCCCAAAGTGGACCCCTGGGGGTGCTGGAATGGTTGAGGTGGTGGAGAGGAATTAGCCTCAGGTGCATTTGGAGAGTGTTGAATGAAAATAAGGGGACAGTGGAAGTATAAGGAAGGGAGAGAAGAAAATTTTGAAAAACCGTTCATACATGTTTCATCTATTGTGTAACAGAGTTAAAGTCATAGTGATTACGTTATTTTCTAAATAAATACACAAAATGCAATTTATAGCCAATAAGTGGTCAAGTCCACCAACAGGTCTTAACAAGTAACTGTGATCAGGCAAGCATGTTGCATGTTGTTGGGAAGTCCAGCATGCATTGGCATGAATATATGCATGTAATAACTTATATACAACATGATACTATATGGCTACATGTTGCAATATTTCATCATCAGGTAAAAACCCTCAAATTTATAACAAATTATTAAATTTAAAATGTCATTTTAAAACATATATATTTTTGAAATGATGCAAATTTCAGAAAAAAACATTAAAGGTTAAAAAAGTAGATTTTCAGAGAGGCACTGGGTAAATTTTTTTTTAAAAGGGAGCAGTAAGCCAAATAAGTTTGGGAACCTCTGGTTTAGAGAAATTTCTTTGTAACTTCATTCTTTTGAAATGACTGCAGTCTTTGCATAGAACATTGGGAAATCCTGTCTTTTGTGTGCTCAATGCTCACATAAAAATGACCAGCACCCCAGCAAAATAAATTCAGTAATTTCTCAGTAAATTCTCTACAAATTATTGTAACTCTTTGGAAGCTTATATTTTTTTTTTTTACTTTTTATTGTTCTCAATCAATGTAACAAGTTACTTTAATATGAAGGAATGACACTACTCCAGAGAAGCAAGATATACAACACTTTCAGTTTCTGAAGTACATTCGTCAAATTGTCAGTTTTGTGATATTGATATCAATAGAGGGGATAAAAGCAAATCATTTAGAATGAGAAAAAATATTCTTTACATAGCCCTAAATTTATATTTTAACAAAATAGGTAAGAGTACTAAGAATTGAATATGCATTTTAAAACATTAGACAGTCAACAAATAAACCAAAAATAACTACAAAGTATCCATGTAAATAAAAAGGCAAACATCCTATGCAATGGATATCCACCAAAAACTTTGCCAGTAAATAAAAAACTAAGCAAAGCGAAGTTTCCTATTATCTCCATTACCATTTGATAAAGTTCTGGAAATGTTAGTAATAACACTAATACAAGGAGGAAAAAAGTGTAAAGATAGGCAGAGGAGAGAAAATAATCCCTAATATGCGGATAATTTGGTGGTTTATTTAGAAAATCCTAGAGAATAACCTAAGAAATTGTGATACTTGTTACCTTTAGCAAAGTTGCCAGCTACCAAATAAATCCATACAGCTCTACTATATTAGGAGCTAGGTGGCACTATGGCTAGAACTGTAGACTAGGAGTCAGGAAAGCCTGGGTTCAGATCTAGCCTCAGGTACTTATGAATTATATAACCCTGGGCAAATCTCTTAGCCTCCGTCTTCCTCAGTTTCTACACCTGTAAAATGGTGATACTAGTCATACCTACCTCTGAGGATTGTGTGGGGATCAAATGAAATATTTGTAAAGTGCTTTGCAAGGCATAAAGTGCTTCTTATATGTTGGCTATGAAGATGGTAGTAGTGGTGGTATAAAGACAAAATCTAAGATGCAATAAGGAAAAAGGAAAATCCCATTTAGAATAATTTTTAGGATGAATGAAATATTTGAGAATCAATAGATTTAATTGCAAAATGCTTCCTAAAGAAATAAAAAACTTAAAAGCTGGGCAAATATTCAGTGTTCTTGGTTGGGTCATACCAATAGAAGACTATGACAATACTATGAATATTAATTTTTATAGATTCAATGCTGTAATAATCAAAATAGGAAAGAGATACCTAATGCAACAAAAGATCTAGAATATCAATGCAGAAATAAAAGAGAAATAGCACTTTCATAACTCAAACTAATATAAAGGAGCAATTTTAAAAAACCATCTATTGCCTGTGTCAAGACCATTTTTAGCATTCATCTTTACAAGATTTCGATTTCCAAATTTTTCTTCCTCCTTCTCTCCCTTTCCCTCTTCCTAAAATGGTGAACAATTTGATATAGGTCAAGGTAGGGAACCTGTGACTTTGAGGTCACATGTGGCCTTCTAGGTCCTTGGTATGACCTTTCCACATTTTTCTTTCCTTTTATAAAAGGGATTTGTTCTGTGATGTTTAGATTCAGTCAAAGGCCACACTTGAGAATGTAGAAGGTCACATGTAACCTCAAGACCACAGGTTCCCCACCCCTGAAGGTTATACAGGTGCTATTATATAGAACATATTTCTGTTAGTCACAGTTGTGAAGAAGAAACAAATCTGAAGAAAAAAATGTGAAAAAGAATAAAATAAGTGGAATAAAGTATATTTTGATCTGCATTCAGAGTCTACCAGTTCTTTATCTGGATATGGATAGCATTTACCTTTGTGGGTCTCTTGTATTTGTGTTGGATGATTGTTTTTGCTGAGAAGAACTGAGTCATTCATACTTGATCTTCACATGATGTTGCTGACACCATGTAGAATGTTTTTCAGGTTCTGCTCATTTCACTCTGCATCAGTTTGTACAATTCTTGTGTGTTCTTCATTTCTTATTGTACAATAGTTTTCCACTACATTCATATACAACAACTTGTTTAGCCCTTGCCCAATTTCTGAACAACCCCTCAATTTCCAATATTTTGCCACTATGACAAGGGCTTCTATAAATATTTTTGCACATATAGGTTCTTTCCCCATTTTTATGATCTCTTTGGGATATGAACCTAGTAGTGTTATTGCTGGTGCAGTTTGGTTGCCTTCTGGGCATAGTTCCAAATTGCTCTCCAGAATGGTTGGATCAGAACACAACTCCACCAAAACAGCATTAATAAACCAGTTTTCCCATATCCTCTCCAACATTCCTCATTTTCCCTTTTTGTCACAGCCAATCTAATAGGTGTAAGGTGTACTTTGGTGTTGTTTTAAATTTCATTCCTTGTATCAAATGTGATTTAGAGTACTTCTTCATGTACCTATAGATAGCTTTGATTTCTTCATCTGAAAACTGATTGTTCATTTTCGTTGACCATTTAACAACTGGGGAATGACTTGTAGTCTTCTAAATTTAACTGAGTTCTCTATGTATTTGAGAAATGAGCCCTTGATAAGAGACACTGTCTATAAAGATTTTTCCTAGTTTTCTGCTTTCCTTCTAATCTTGGTTGCATTGGTGTTGCTTGTGCAAAAGCAACAATTTTCAATTTAATATAATTAAAAGTATCTATTTTATATTTTATAATGCTCTCTGCCTCTTCTTTGGTCATGAACCTATAACTCACTTAACTTTTCCTTTAAGAATTTGGATGCTATACCACTTGGCATATATACATTTAGCATAGATATTATTCATTATCTATGGTACCATTTAGCAAGATAGAGTTTTCTTCCTTATCTCTTTTAATTAGGTCTATTTTTGCTTTTGCCTTGACTGAGATTGGGATTGCTACCCCTGCTTTTTTATTTCAGCTGAAGCATAACAGATTCTGCTTCAGTCCTGTACCTTTACTGTGTATGTCTCTCTGCTTCAAGTGGGTTTCTTGCAAACAATATGTTGCAGGATTCTGATTTTGATTCACTCTGCCACCTACTTCTGTTTTATGGAAGAGTTCATCCCATTTATATTCAATTATGTGAATATAAAAATATATAAATATAAAATATTTCCCTTTATCCTATTTTTCCTCCTGTTCATTCTCTCTCCTTTCATCCTTTCCCTCCTCACTGGTGTTTTACTTCTGTCTACCACCTCCCCTGATCTGCCATCCCTTCTATCAGTCCCCACCTTTTTACTTAGTCTCCTTCCTTCCTACTTCCCTGTTTTGTAAGATTTTCTATAGTCAACTGATTGCTTGTATTATTTCTTCTTTGAGTCAATTCTTATTAGAGCAAGATTCAAGCAATGCCCATTGCCTACCTTTCCATCCTCCCCTCTAGTATACTTTTTCATGTGAAATAATTTACCTCATTCTATCTCTCCCCTCCTCCTGCACCAAGTGTACTCCTTCTCATCCTTTAGTTACTTTTTTATGTCATTCCTCAAAATCACCTTGTGATTTTGTCTACATATGTTCCTTTTAGCCATACCATTAGTGCTACAATTTTCAAGAATTGCAAGCAGTTCAACTTCATTTTTATATTTTATTTCCCTTTTGTGCCTTTTTAAGCTTCTCTTGGGTCTTGATATTGGAGATCAATTTTTTTGTTCAATTCTAGTCTTCTTCTTATGAAAGCCTGAAATCCTTTTATTTCATTGAATGATCATTAAAAATGGTCATTAAAGTATTATGCTTAATTTTGCCAAGCAGGTGATTCTTGATTGTAGCGCTTAGTGCTAACTCCTTTGCCTTCCAGAATATCATGTTCCACAACCTCTGATACTTTAATGTTCTATCTGCTAAGTACCGTGTAATCCTCACTGTGGTTCCCTTATTTTTTTTTTTGTATCTTAGAAGCATTTTTTTAATATAAATTTATTTATTTAACTTTTTATATTCATTTTCACAGAGTTTTGGGTTCCAAATTTTCTCCCCATTTGTCCCCTCCCCCCACCACAATACACTGAGCATTCTAATTTACCCTATCACCAATCTGCCCTCTCTTCTATCATCGCTCCCTTCTCTTGTCCCCATCTTCTCTTTTGTCCTG
>JAQQSK010012893.1:0-11690 GCA_028658325.1 Potorous gilbertii | reverse complement strand
CATTGCCCATAGGATTGCATAGAGACTCCTTACCCTGCCATTTGAACCCTTCTAACAATCTGGCTCTAGCTATCTTTCTAACTTTATTTTAGCTTATTGTACTGGAAAGAATGCTAACTTTGGTGTCAGAGATGCTGGGTTCAATTCCCGCCTGGGCTACTTGCTTTCTTTATTACCTTAGGTAAGACAGTTCAATTGCCTGAACTTCACTTACTTTGGTCATAAAGTGAAGAGATTGGACTAGGTTCCTGAAATATCCCTTTCAGCTCTACTTCTATTCACAAACCACATTCCAGCCCAATTTGATTGCTTGAATTCAACCTTCTATCTCTCTATTCATTGGCACAAATTTTCTTCTCTGTGGAATGAGCAT
Source organism: Potorous gilbertii (assembly GCA_028658325.1). Classification (NCBI taxonomy): domain Eukaryota; kingdom Metazoa; phylum Chordata; class Mammalia; order Diprotodontia; family Potoroidae; genus Potorous; species Potorous gilbertii. The sequence continues at coordinate 11,317 of JAQQSK010012893.1, read as the reverse complement.
TTTTCTTTTTTAAAATATTATTTTATCTTCTCCAATTACATATAACTAATGTACTCTTTTCTTATCTCCTCTCAAAATGTATAAAGTTTTAGCTCAGGTGACACTTTTTACTCAGTTTTCCCTGATCCACATTTCACCTTTCTCCTACTTGTTAAGACTCTTTATTTAATTATTTATTTGTTTTTGGTCTTTCTGTCTGTCTCTCCTGCCCTCCTCTCTCTTCAAATTTTCCTTCTACCGTACTTATCTGTATGCAAGTTGTATTTCTTCAGTAGAAGGTAAGCTTCTTGAGGGCAGTACCTGCTTCATTTGTATGCCTTTGCATTTTCCATGGCTAGAATAGTGTCTTGAACATAGGTTCCTCATAAATGTTTGATGAATCGAAGAGATAGAAAGGTTTTATGATCATATTGGTGGAAGAGAGTCAGTGTGGTCCAGTGGAAAGCACCACTGGCTTTGGAGTCTGGAGCAAGAAGGCCTGAGTTCAAATCTTGCCTCTGATGCTCACTGCCTATGTGACTTCAGGGAAGCACTTAATCTCCCTCAGCCTCAGTTTACCTAGTGGTAAAATGAGGGAATTTTATAAGGTAATCTCTGAGGTCTCTTCCAAATCTAGGTCCATGATCTAATGAATATTACTGCCTTGTAGCATACCTCCTAGTACATATATCTTGTCCCCTTTACTAACGATGAGAACCTTCATTTTTTTTTCAGCTTTGTATCTCTGTCTCTAATGCCAAGCCTGGTGCCTTGGATATAACCGTCACATAATGAATATCTGTTGATTTTAACTGAATCTTTTTTAAAGCAATTCAAGTGTAAATATGATAGTATATTGAAAAAGACAAAATACCATATGATTTTAAGGTTATTAAGTATTAATCATTAACATGCATTCCACATGCTTAAAGAGCCTGGAAAACACTCTCTTCTAGTATTTAAGCATCCTGAACATGTCTATGAATGAGCAAAAGACATTGTAAGCAGGGACCATGGTGGATTCCTTCAAGGCCTTAGAAGGCAAGAGCTCTGGAGAAATCTGAGAGATTCAGTTCCCTAGCACCGGGGAGCTGGTTTGCTCTGCCTCTTATGAAACCGAGGGACTCAAACATTTATTACCATTATGAGTTCCCCTCCTTCCCTCTACCCATCTCACCCAGGGCAAGTTGCTTGTCTTATCTGGCACCACAGTGGAACACAGCTGAGCTAAGGGCCTTTCTTCCCCACCTCTCCTCATCCTATTAATTGATAAAAAAAAAATTTCATTTTAGTGATGGGAATTGTATTCCATTTTTCAAGCTCCCTCTTCACCAGGTGTCCCTGAGATGCCTCATATAGATAAGCACTTGAAGCAAAAGGAGGATACATTGAATGGCCGTCTTTTTAAAGGAGATTTTTACTTCTTGTGCATTTAGCTGTAAAAGCAGATAAAAAGACTCAGAGACATCCAACAGAAAAGGCTCTTCTGAAAATCAGGGAATCTGAAGGGAAGCTGTAGGAGAAATGACAGTAGTTTTCACAGAGCTTGTGGATTCCATGCAAACTTCTATCACTCACTAACATATCTGGATTGTTCTGCTGTAGCCTCAAGTTTCATAAATGTGGTAAAAACAGCACTAATTTTGATCCCACTGAAGTTTACCCTAGTAATAAGAGTGCCAAGCCTGGAGTCAGGAAGACTTATCTTCCTGAGTTCAAATCTGGTCTCAGACACTAGCTGTGATCCTGGGCAAGTCACTTAACCCTGTTTGCCTCAGTTTCCTCATCTGTAAAATGAACAGGAGAAGGAAATGGCAAACCACTCCAGTACCCTTGCCAAGAAAACCCCAAATGGAATCATGAAGACTCTGACAGAACTGAAAATGACTGAACAACAACAAAGAGCAGAATAGTGTTATTTTAAAAAATGAATTAGTGTCATTTTATGTAAAAAGGTTTGCTAATCAAATTAATGGTGTAAACAGGATTTCACTTGGGAATGGTCAAATGGCTTTTAACTATTTTCAAGTCCTCTTAGCTACTAGATGGACCCATTAAAAATATACAAACAACTGGCATGCTAATTATGAGCTACTCCTTGCTATTCATCAAAGTAGGATCTCAACTTGGCGAAACTCTATTAGCCATTTGTTTAAATTACTTTATATACTTGAAAATGAGGAAAATGCATTTGTTTAAAAATATTCTCTGATGTAGACTTTTCATTAAGTTGGATAACCTTTCTGGCTCAGGAAATTAATGAAGTACTATATAATTGAACTGGTATGATTGACAATGTATCCATAATTTAAATGACCTGGTTATTTGAACTGTAATCAGTTAGTTTAATGTAGTGTAAATATGTCCCTCTTTCCTTAAGGTGTGTGAACTTACGTCCTTTCCCTCCTTTCCTAAGCTGTAAACTTTCTGAAAGCAAAAAATCATATATTATACATTTTTGAATCACCCGTCACTTCTGCCATCTTGTCTAATAGGTACTCAATAACTATTCATTGAATAGAAATAAATGAGAATAAAATATAATGTCACCTGTGTTGGGATGGTGTTTGGGGGAATGGTGGAGATGGAGAGATAAGAACTTTTTTTTAAATCATAGCACCATAGAGTCACCATAGTGATTGCCTTATTTAACCTCTTTATTTTATAGATGAGGAAACTTAGAGAGGTTAAGTACTTTAGGTTCATAGATCTCACATAGAAGAGACTGCAAGATTACTTAATCATTTTATAGATGAGGAAACTGAGGCCCAAGGAGATGGAATGATTTGCCCAAGGTCATGCAATATATAACAGAGACAAGATTTGAATCCAGGTCCACTGACTCTGGAGCTAAGACTCTTTCTACTGTATCCCATTACATGGTTACAAAGAGTCATGAACTCAAGTCAGAACTCTAACTCCAATTCCAACTCTTTCTGAATCTATTATCATGAGAAAACAGATCAAACATCAGAACTGATGACTTGTTTGCTCTGTTTATCTCTATCCAAACAATTTTAGTTGGCTTATCCTACTAAGCTTTTAGCCTTATTTGCCCCAATTGTAGTCATTTGTGGTTCTATGAGATACTGTCCATAAGTTGCACCATCTTCCAGTGGATCTGTATCTATGAGTTCTTATCTGTGGTTCCAAGAAGCTCTTGCATGCACACTGGCCACATCCGGCCATCTGCCATGTTGGCAGATGGACTAAATTAGCTTGAGGGAAACTGACAGGCCTCAGATTTGTTGGTGAGTTAAGGGGATGTCTACTCCAAGCATTTGAAGACTTCTTCCTGGTGGAATGGGCAGATAAGAACAATTTGTTCCAATGGCCACGAAAGTGGCTGAAGCAGACACTGTGGAGTGCTCAGAGCTTGGTCAGACATCAAAGACACCAAGGTCAGTCACTACATCCCAGGCCACCACCAATCATCTTCACTTTTGTCCTGCCACTGGACTTCAATGACCTTGAAAGGGAGAGTGGGGCTGATGATTTTGCATGGCTTTATCTCCCTTAAATCCAATTCATAGGCAAATCCATCACTGGTCTTCTTTGAAAACAAAGGACGAACAACACCTATGGGCTAGTCTCCTTGCTACAATAAATTGGCTCCCAAATATCTAGTGCTTCTGACCTTCTTCAGGCCTCTCAATTTACCATGTGATCACAGAGAGATTCTCCACATGGTGCTTTCTTTCTATTGTGTAGTGCATGACTGTGAACTCTGAAAATACTATAGGAGAGGGTGGGGGAAGATGTTTGTGTGTGTTTTTCCTTCATTGCTGCGGAAGACCATGCCATCAGAGAAATGATGACATGACTTGCACTTGACTTTGTTTTGAGTGAGGGAGGGCTGTACAAGGTCATTAGGCTCACTTTTCCTCCAGAGCCATCTGAATCCAGTGGCCAGATATTCATCATGATGACTGGAGATGACCCAGGATGAGGCAACTGAGGTTAAGTGACTTGCCCAAGGTCACACAGCTAGTGAGTGTCAAGTGTCTGAGGTGAGATTTGAACTTCAGATCCTCTTGACTCCTGCACTGATGCTCTGTCCACTGCATCACCTAGCTGCCCCTGTGGGGAAAGATAGTAAGAAGGTAGACAAGGAGAGAAGAGAAGGGAAAGGAATGGGAATGACAGTGTTGGACATGTATTAGGTGAATGGCAAATTTGGATTTAGTCAAGTGCATGGGGAGGAGAGAATAGCACGAACCATAAATAGTTCTCTACTAGGTACTCACCTGATCTAGGAGTGGAACCTTTGTGTGGCTTCTAAACTTCAAAATTATATATTTTTTTAGAAGACTGAAACTAATGAAGAGAAATCCTCATCTTGATGAGGAACCAATCTCAGGCCTCTTGATTCTTAATCCCCTTCTCTTTCCACTGTGGCCCACTACCTCTTTATCTTCCAATAAATTTGGGTTCATTTGCAGGAAAATTTATTAGGCAATTTCCCCAGCCTCCATCTGCAAATAGGTGTTCTAATCTCTCTAGTCTTTTACAAGGATGACTCTGCTCTGTTTAGGGTCTGTTGTAGATATACCATCATTTCAATTTTACAGACAAAACTACATCTTCACAGACCCTGCCCTGGGCTGAGTGGAACGAGCTACACTAGCTTGTCGCAATCCTTTGACTAGTGGGCACAGCGTTACCCTAATGGTCGACAGCTCCCAGGCTGATACTGAACATTAAGATACTTACAGAGCCTAAGATATTCTACAAGCTCCTGAGCTAAGATTCCTTTGCCTGCAAAGCAAACCAAAACTCCCCTTTTTGATCTTCAGAGGTTCACTTGATACAGCACATGGCATTTATTGTTTATGATGGACATTTAATTTTTCTCCCTAGCTTCCAGGGATGGGATGGCAACTCCCAAGGAGAACCATTGAAGGACCACAGTTGGGAAGCCCCAAGCCTGTGAACTCCCTTCTTGCTGTGTGTATATGTGTGGGGGCAGATGGTGAAAATATTTCTGTCCTTGTGGTTCCAGCGAGTAAGAAAATCCCTCCCCCGCTTATCCCACAATGTTTTCTCTATTCTATAATGGAAGCCAGACTCTTCTTCTCAGGGAGAAGTCCTTCCATTCATGAAAAGCAGCAGAGTGAATGAGTGGGGGACGGGAGAGCATTGCAGAGGTCCAGCCTTTCATTTCCCCACCTGGGCTAAGAGAGGAGAGGAGGCAGATACTGTGCACAATTGTCTCAAGCAGGGAAGAAGCTACTGAATTGGATTCCAGCAGCCCAGTGGAGCCTGTCTTGCCTCCTGTACAAGGCATGTCAGCCATAGTAGCCGATGTTGACAACTGTAAAAGCAATGGCTGCATAAACTTTCAGGAGGGATGAGGTGGGGGTGGGGGCGGGAAGGAAATGGAGTGAGAGAGAAGCTTTTGCAGTAAGAAAAACATAATAAATCCAAGAGCTACACATAGCCCAGGGGTTTTTATGACCAGAGCCAGGCATGAAGGAATGACTGAACTTAACTCAAGCCGTTAATTACCTGGGGGAGATCAAAAGTCTACGTAAGGGGCTATATTTATGATGCACCTTACAGGATATGTTTCAACTTTCTACATTTTTTTTATTAATTGGTTTGATTAAATAGATTTAAAGAGCCTAGGCAGAGCCTTTTAAATCATATTCCATATTGATCTAATGAAATACTCAATAAATTTACTAATATGGTTCCTTTCCTTTGTAGGGTCTGGAGGGAAATGCTTCTCTAAATGGTTATAACTCAACTCTCAAGCCCAGTGCTATTCCCAAAGTGACTCATGGAACACAGTGGATGCTGGGAAAATCTCCTGGGCGATTTGTGGGAGTGCTCAAATGGTTTAACACCTGTTTACAGACCACTGGCTACCCTCTTCCCTGTGGGTTTTATGCCAAACTTTCATAACCACATTTAATCATACTGACCGATGTTGGGTAACTTATGAATTAAATAGATTGTAGACCAGCTCACTAACATATGTGATCATCCATTACAGAGCCTACTTGGGGTATTGCAGATTCTACAAATTCTTTTCTGGGGCCTCCTATTCATTCATTTGTTCCATCATCTTTATAAGTAATAAAATGAGAGTTCAAATCAAATAAACCCTAAGTAAATAATAAATCCCTAACCAGAATTTCTTGACCAGAGCTCATATTCTTTTAACATTTCTCCCACAATAAACCTATTTTCGTTCCCATTTTAGAGACAAAGAAACTGAGGTTTAGAAAGATGTTCTTATTAGTTTATTAATGATATACATTATCAATTAATTATTGTTAATGATAGAGTATGGAACTGAACCCAAGCTTCTTTAGTCCTCTTCTAGGCTTTTCCCACTCTACTAAGAGGTCTTTGTCTTTTGATAAATCTTAGCTCATTCATAGGAAAGCCTTCTAGGATATTTTCTAGTCGCCATCGTGTTTCATGACTGACCTTGGGAATGGTAGCTGTGTTTAGATCTGAGTTACAACCTCAGGATAAGCTCTTTCTTGACCCTGTATCCTTACTCAAGGATCAGTGAGGAAATGGGACAGTCTGTAAACTTACGGAGGGCAGAGGCCACGGGATTGTTGTGAGGAAGGGGTAGATCATGTTACTCTGTCTCAGCCCTCCCGTCGGCTTTGGCTTATGAGTGTAATTGCAGGAGCATGGATACATGGAAAACCTAATTCCAAATATAACCCTTGAAACTAGGCTTGAGAAAGGTTAGAATAAAATGAGATAAAACATAAAGTGCTTCGGAAACCATAAAGTGCTATACAAATGCCAGTTAATGTTATTATGGTTAATATAAAGGCCAGAGTAGTTTATGATGGTGTGACTTTTGAGACTGTGCAGTCAAAAGTTGGACTTAGTCAGCTTAGACAAGCAGTCAGGATAAGTAAGGCCCCCTTCTCAATATACTACCCCTTCTTCTCCCTTCACCCCACTCTGTATCAGCAATCTAGTCTAGTCTGCTGTACTTTCAATTATCTGCTAGTTCACTCCTTAGGGCACAAATTCCTTTAAAATTCAAATACATTATCCAGAGAAGAGGCATCAGAAAACTGGACAGATTGCATCCCAGACATCAGTGCTTAAGGTTCTGGAGCAGAGCTGGTCTTCCCCAAGCCCAGCATGGCTCCTAATTTTAGATATGAGCCCAAGTCTGGACATTTTCTTCCTTTTTCTCTTTGTTTCCCTGAGAGCTGTGTTCAGGAAACTGTCCCCCTGCCAACTCTATGCTCTCCCTCAATCTGGGGCAGGCGACCACTCACTTCCCTCTAGCGAGGGTCCTGCCAATGCCGGCTTCACTTGGAAAGCTCAGAGGACTGCCTTCCAGACTGTCGTCCATCATGAGAGCAGGACGGATGGATCTGCCAACAAGAGATCTTGCTAGAGGGATTTGGGGCATATGGTTCCTTCTTGTCTATCTCATCTTCAGTAGCCAGAGATTGGGGTCTTTGAGTATGTCTGAATAACAGGCCTCCTGGTAGAGGGCTGCTTTCTATGTTGTTGTGATGACAAATGTCTCCTTTGGGTCTTCTAGCCAAAGGGACTCTAGCCAAAGCTCCCGTAATCTCACTATGGATACTTTTTAGACCATGCCTGTGGAGGTGGATATTTAGTGGAGTGGGATAAACAAGGGATCTGGAGTCAGGGGACTTAGGCTCAAATCTTGCTTCTGTCACCACGTATGTCAATTAGGGTGCTTCATGTAACCTTGTGGGGCCTTAGTTTACTTATCTGTAAAGGGAGGGCAAGTTCCTAGATGATCTCTAACTTTAAATCGAAGATCCTGTGCTCAGTGCAACCTTGTTTGTCTAGCCTCCACTTTCTAATGTAGCTGGAGTGTATGGATGCCAATCTTCCCATGAGGACAAAATCTTATCATTTTGGAATTGATGAAGAAAGCCCAAAATATCCCCCAAATTATGTATCTTATAGCCCAGAGTTGTTGTAAGGATCAAACGACATAATATTTGTAAAGCCCTTAGAACAGTGCCTGACACACAGAAGACACTTAATAAATTTTTCTGTCCTCCCTCCCTACTTATCTTCCCTCTCTCCTTCTACCTCTCTCTCTTTGTCTTCTCCTTCTCTCTTTCTCTCCCTTTCTCCCTTCTCCTCTTCCCTCTCTCCTTCCCTTTCCTCCCTTCCCTCCTTTGCCTCACTTTCTCTCTTCCCTTTGTTCCTTCTCTTTCTTCTTATTCTCCCTTCTTTCCTTTTTTCCCTTCCTTTTCATCCTCCCTTCCCTCTCTTCTTCCCTCTCTCATATAGGATCTGATACATTTCTAATTAACTGCATTGTCATGTAGCTGCATTGTGCCTGGCCCTGATCAGTACAAGTGTCACTTCACTGGAATTTCTCTTCAGCTGAACAAGATCAAGCATTTGCTAGCATTAGATTTCAGCTTATTCAGGGTCCGAAGTTGCCCATATGATGCCTTGTTACAATGAAATAGTGAAAAAACAAAACAAAAAACCTTAATAAAAACTTTCCATTTTTATAGTATTATGTTAATTTGAAATTGCTTTTATGATCAGTATCTCTCTGAGGTGAGTAGGGAAGGTTTTGTTAGCTTCATTCAGCAGGTAAGGAAACTAAGGTGAAGAGATGAGCCTAAGGTAAGACAACTAGTAAATGGTAGAACTGGGATTGGAACCATGTGTTCCTGGCTTCAATTTCAAGTCAAGATTAGAATGGAGTCCCTCTTCCTCTTCACCTCTTGAAATCCTTCCCTTTTTATAATGCCCACCTCACATACCACTTCCTTCAAAAAGCCTTCCCTGATAACCTCTCCTGCTCTTCCAACAAAAAGGTATCCTTCTCTCCTTAAATTTTTGTAGAGCAATTTGTTTGCAACTCTCATTTCTCCTGTCATCACACTTGTCTCCTGTCATTATATATATATATATACGTATATATATATATACGTATATATATATATAATATATATATACATATATTATATATATATATATATGTATATATATATATAATATATGTATACATATATATATATATATCAAGTGGCCCTTCTCCCCCTGACTAAATTGTACATCTTTGAATCATAGGAGTATAGGTTCATAGGCATCTATGTGGCAGAGTGGATAGTCCTGGACCTGCAGTCAGGAAGACCAGAGTTCAAATCAGACACTTGTTAACTATGTGACCATGGGTAAATCAAATTACCTCTATCTGCCTCAGTTTCCTCAGCTGTAAAATGGAGAAAATAGCTACCTTCCAGGGTTGTTGTGAGCATCAAATGAAATATATGTAAAGCTCTTTGCAAACTTTAAAGTTCTATATAAATGCTTACCATCATAGTACCTATAGATTTAGTGCTAGAATGACTCTTAGAGATTGATTCCAACTTCCTCATTTTACAGATGAGGAAACTGAAGCACAGAGATGTGAAGTGACTTGGTCATGGTCACATAGCTAGTAAGTGTCAAAGGCAAGATGTGAACTCAAATCTTCCTGTCTCCCAGTGTAACATACTTAATTTGTGACCTAACTATAGTTGATTTGAATGATTTGTCATTGAGACAATAAATTAAAAATATATGTGTGTATATATATATATGTATGTAATACAGATATTACCACTTTCCAGATATTAGTAGCTGTATCCAAAGGATTCTGATATAGCTAATGAACTATTTATTTCACACATTAACCCATTTCAGTGACTGGGAGACCTATAACCAACATCTGCATCTTTCCTTTGGAAAAAGAACCTTTTTCATTTCTGGCTCAGACTATAATTATCTGAAGATGTTCTTTTGCCAGCAATTTGGGACCTAATTTTTTACATCAGATAAAATAACATGCAAATTGAATGCAGATCAAAAGTAATGTACAATTTATTGTATTCCAGATGTATTCACGTTTACTGTTCTCAACTCCATTCCTTTCCAAAGCCGCAAAGAATGATAAATTGAGTGATTCTGCACTAAGGATTGGTAATGTTCTATGGAAACCTTTTCTTTTAAAAAAAGGTTTTTTTAAGCACTCTGGAAAGAGAACTTAACAGATTCATAAATTGTCAAAGGGTTGTTAGCAGAATGAGAGTAAAAATACAAATATATCAATCTGTCAAGTTTCCTAAGTCACTGCAGCCGTGGGGACAAGGCTATGTGCAATGTGGGCTCTAGAGCTACAGGAAATTAGCTTAGGGAATATAGTTTTGATAAGGGGGAGGTGCTTCTTCCATGAAGTCAGCCTTGCCTTACCCCCACAGCTTGAAAGATTCTTTCCTTCCAAGATTTTTTGTTTCAAAATTTTTGTCCTTATCATAAAGCCTTGAAATATCTTTACTGTCATCTTCTATCACTACTCCACCCTCATTAGGCTTTAAGATTGTGGTTTCCTTGAAGGGACGATATTGTTTTTCAGTTTTGTGTCACAAGTCCTTAGCAGAGTATCTTGCATGTATAGGGCATTTAATTAGTATTTTCTATACTGAAATGAGTACTTCTCTCAGACCTGAGTTAGTTCTTTCTTTGCTCTCCCCTTCAAAACCCCAGAATAAAGATAGTTGGATGAGGCTAGTTGTTGTTCTTTGGATTGGAAGAGGATCAATGACATCACAAGGGTGATGTCTTGATTTGAGAGTTGGATTTAAGTGAGGCAAGACAAGTCAAGATGACCAGTGATGGCCCATGGATGACCTTGGCCTTTCTAATTTAGGGTCCTGTCAGGAAGGACACATAACAGGTAATTGTGTTTGGGATTGGGGTGGGTAAGAAAGAATAGTGGGTTGATGGTATTGAGTGAAGAAATCAGAAGTAGAGAGATCCAAAAGGTTGAGTGGAGTCACAGATCATGGGATTCATTTGTTGGAGCTAGAAAACACCTTACAGATCATCTATTCCAGGAGCTCTTCACCTTTTGTGTATCACAGACCCCTTTGGCAGTAGTGTGGGAAAATCAATGCACCTCCTCTCAGAATAATAATTATCAAAAGAAATGCAAAATTTGAGTTAGACATGAGTAAAAATAAAGATGTCTTTTTTTTTGGTCCCATATGAGTTCATGGATTTTCCCTTCTCCCTCCCCAGATCTATCCAGGAGAATGGATTCATGGCCTTCACGTTAAGAAAGCCCGATCTAACTCAACCCCCTTTATTTTGAAGAAGGAGAAATTAAGGCCTGAGAGTTTTAGTTATACAGGTATTGAGTAGCAGAACTCAAGTTAGAATATGGAGAGAATGTAAGCTGAGGTATATGTAGATTGGTCAAATGAATGCTGCAAAATCAGAGACCAATGAGGAATGAGATGGGGATGAAATGCTCTTTGAAGATCACAGAGGTCAAAAATAGAAAGGGAGGCCCAACATCCATCAA
>JAQQSK010012892.1:0-11690 GCA_028658325.1 Potorous gilbertii | reverse complement strand
CTCATTTTAATCCCTTTTAAATATCCCTTTAAACATGATTCATGACCTTCAATATATACTCAAGCTTATTGTTTTTGGCCCATTTTTCATGATTTCCAGACCAGTAGGCCTTGTCAATTGACTGTAAACACTGAGTTAATAAATTTGGGTGCTCAGACATACATGACATTATAGACATGCCTCTGCAGTCTTCATTATCATTTTGTCTTTAGCATAATTCACTTCACATTCCAAAAGTTATAGGTCATTGTGCAACTAAGGCACATTTTAATTATAACAACAGTAAAGCAGACTAGAATTCCCTCACATCTGATCCCCACAATCTCTCAAACTTCCTAAAATAGAAACTATGCACCAAAGATAATGCAACTCTAGCTTTTTCCATGGCTAGGGGAACCAAGAATTCAAAAGAAGTTTTAAAAAAGTAAAAACTAATGCATTTATTCTGGGATTACTTAGCATCCCTTTACCCCCTCCTATGCTACCATCAGGGAGGCTATACTAACACACCCAGACACAGACTTACATTAAAATGTACTCCTAAACCTGCCCCCCCTCCCTTTTTCTAGTGTTGAAGAAAAACTGACTCTGATCTACAAAAATTATGTCAGATCTCAATAGCCAGGTAGGCTATAGCCTTTTGTGAGAAAAAAAAATCTGCCAGGGGCAGCAACTTTGAAGCACTAATGCTGAAAATCTCTGACCAGTCCAGTAGTGCTGGACACTTGGTGCTAGTAGACACTGAATTGTCAGGATTAACAGGCTATGAACTGTCCATAGAGGAACAAAAAATAATGAGTAGAAGGATAGGTAACTAGGACAGGATACTGTTATGTGTGGGGAATTGTGCAGCACTCCACTAAGACCAAGAGAAGGGCATGGAATCTAGCTGGGGTCATTTCTAATCATTCAACAGTCAGCTGAGACAGATCTAAGCTGGTGTTCTGTGAAATACGTTACATGTGAAGAAGCTGAGTTTTTTGAGAAACAGTCCCCAAGGAAATTACATTTAAGGAAGATGGAATCAGAAACAAGCAATAAGTAAAATAAAGGGAAGATTGTAAGTACCAAAGATTGCAGGAAGCAGAAATCTCACAGACCTTGAACATAAACTGAAAATTCAACAGGAAAAACAATAGCTACAGAAAGAAATACGGTCTCCAGATCTAGTAAGTGAGTTTGGGAAACTATGATTAAATATGTAAAATAAAGGAAAATGATCCCACACTTGATGAGACAGATCATCCTGTGGAAGTTGAGGAGAACATGAAACCACCACATCTATGCTCCTTAGTGGGTCAAGTGAGAATCATGAGAGCAAAATTATGTCCTGCATAGAAGAAATTATGAGTAGAATAGGAAAAACTTGAATCTCCAATGGTAAGCCTCATCAAAAAAAGAGAGAAAACAATAGATTGGACATATAAATTCACAGAAGTGAAAGACAACCTAGAATAAGAGAGTAAAAAAAAAAGAATGTTTAAAAATTATATTTTATGTACAAGCAAAACATATAGATCTCAAAGACAGGATGCATAGAGACAATACAAGGAAAAGTACAAGGACATGATGGAACAAAAAAAAAATTAACACCATAATAAAAAAAATCAAGAAAATTTCCTAGAACTTCTAAACATACAAAATGAAACTCTAATTGAAAGAATTCACTGATCACTTCCAGAAAGGGAAAAGAAAATACAAGACTACAAACTCTATAAAATATAGTGATTTACATTTAACAATTCAGCTGAGAAAGAAAAAGTTCTCTAAGACATCAGGAGAAAAACTTTCAAATAAAAAAGGACATTTGAATAATGCCTCATAGTGACTATTCTGCACTGAATAGGAAAAGGAGGAGGGAATGGAATGTTGAAGAACACTGGACCTCAGGATGTATAACCAGGAGAACGTGTCTTACAAATCTGAGCCTAATCATATAGGAAAAAAGACAAATAAATGTTCAATAATTAAAAAAGAGTTTGAAACATTTTAGAAAGAAAACCTGAACTGAAGAAATTATTTATCTCTCTAGGACATTAACCAATTGAAATTTTAGAGGTGTAGTCAAATGTAGTTGGCAAAAGACACAAAGTAACAACCAAAATAATAGTAAAAGACTTTTTTTCTTCTAAATATAAGGGAGACAGAGTTGAATCATAAATCTGGTATAGGCAAAAATGAAGATTTGGATGGAAGCATTATGGAAAGAAACTGACAACATCCTGCTCACAGGTGTTTGCTTCTTTTGTGGGACTATATTATACATGAAAGGGGAATGGGAGAAAGATGATATAAAGGAATGAGTGATGCTTTGTGGTTAAGGCTAGCAATGAAGGGAAGGTCATCCTTGTGGTCATATAAAATGAATAGCCTAAAGGGGAAATGGTTGAAGAGGAAGGAGGAATAATTGATAAAGGAAGGAAAGGAGAGCAATCCTGCTACAAAGGTTGGAGTGGTTCCATTGGGGAATGGATGAAGGGAGATAAGGGCTTTATATTAGATGAGGCCTGAAAGTTGATACCTGAGCAATCTACTTGTCCTGGGAAGTTAGGGAGTTGGATCTTCTGGGAATAACTGGAAGCTGGAGGACTGGGAGAGCATGTATCTAAAGAGACATAGCAGGCTAGCTTAGAAAAAATAAATGGCCAACAAAAGAAGTATAGTTCACTGGTAGGGGAAGGTGACATACCATGGTGCAATGTTCTCTCTGATACCTGCAATAATTGCATTGTTCTGATAGCGAAGCATAATGGAAAAGGGGAATCCATGTAGAAAGTACTACAAGACAATGCCAGAAACTGTCTAGAGGAAAAATTCTAGAATAGATTCCATGAAGAACACAGAGAAAAATTAGAAACTAGATTATTATAGGGTTCATCAAGCACAGAATGAGATTCTAGAGTAAATGGATAACAAAAAGAGTGAAAAGAAATCCTTTGGTAAAAAGGGTACAAAGATGAAATTTAAAAAATAACAAATTGTATTAGAGCAGAGAAGGGGAATAGGGAATCGACCTGAATAAATGAAAGGGGAAAAAAGGAGTAGAAGTGTATAACTAGATAAAAGTAGGACAGAGAAATTAATACACAAAGTATTAAAGGAAAAGGGTTAAGAAACAAGAGGAGATTGGAATGAGGGGAAGAAATCTAGTGGGAACAATGCCACCTTAGAAAAAAAGCTTTGAGTAATTCAAAGGACATACTACTATGTTTACAGCAGAAGAGGGAAAAATATCATAATTTGATAAAAAAAAATTTGAGACACATGGAGGAAAATGTAAACAACTCTTATAAGTCTAAATTTGAATGAATTAAGCAGTCCAGTAAAATGAAAAAATGACAGATTAGTTGAACAAAGTTCTACAATTTATTGTTTACAAAAAATTTTAAAAATAAGAAGAAATAAACAAGGAAACAATTATACTGAAAGAAACTGAAGACCACAAACTAATATCAGTAATAAATTTATATACTTCAAATGCTTTAACATTCTAATTAATAAAAGAAATACCTGAACTTCAATTAAATATAAAGAGTGGTGGTGATGGTGGTTGCCCTTCATTTTCAAAGAGGACCAAAATGACATCACTATGATAAAGTGAAGTTTCAGTATGTCTGACTGTGCCTGATAATATCAACATGAGCTTGGAATGCTCTACCACAAGTTGGGCACAGATAGTCCATGTGAATATTTGGGGTGGTTACTCCTTGACTTTGTGCTTTCTCAATTCTGCTTTGCTCATAGAGCACAGCACCCTTTCTGATCTGGACATGCCATGCTGAGCAGTCCTGTGCCAGTGTCTCCCACGCTGCACAGTCAAATCCAAAGTTCTTGAGAGAGACATTGACAGTGTCCTTGTATCACTTTTTCTAACCACTATGTGATCACCTGCCACCTGGGAGTTCTCTATAAAATAGTCTTTTTGGCAAGCATACATTTTGCATTCAAACAACGTGGCCAGCCCATCAGAGTTGTACTCTCTGAAGCATAGCTTGAATGCTTAGCAGTTCAACTCAAGCAAGGGCTTCAGTGTCTGGTACCTTATCCTGAGAGGTGATCCTCAGAATCTTGCTAACACAGTTCAAATGGAAGTGATTCAATTTCCAGGCACTGATAGACTGTCCATGCTTCACAGGCATCCAACAATGAGGTCAATACAATGGCTCTGTAGACCTTCAGTTTGTTAGTTAGTCTAATACCTCTTCTCCCCCAAATTTTCTTCAGAGCCTTCCAAACACTGAGCTAGTTCTGGCAATGTGTTCATCAACTCCATTGTCAATGTGTATCTCCCTGGAAAGTACACTACCAAGCTAAGTGAACTTATCCACAGCATTCAGAATTTCTCCATTTGTTGTAACTGATGGTTGCACATATGGATGGTGTGGTGGTGGCTGATGGAGCACCTGTGTTTTCTTGATGTTAATTATTGGGCCAAAATTAGCACAGGAATCAGAGAATTAATCCATACTTTCTTACATCTCAGCTTCAGAGGCTGCATTGAGTGCACAATCCTCTGCAAACATAAAATCAGGCACCAACATTCCCTCCACTTTGTTCTTGGCTTGTAGCCTTTTCAAATTGAAGAACTTACCAACAGTGTGGTAGTTGACCTTGATGCCGTATTCATCCTCATTGAAAGCATTTGATAACATGGCTGAAAACATCATTCTAAAAAGCATGGGAGCAAGCACATAGCCCTGTTTCACTCCACTGGTGACCAGAAAGGCACGAGAGCATTGTCCAGTATCCAAAACCTGGGCAAACATGCTATCATGAAATTGATGTACAATATTGATGAACTCCAGACAACCAAATTTTGACATAATTTTCTATAAGCCCTAATGACTAACAGTGTCAAAAGCCTTGGTCGGATCTACAAATGTTCTGTACAGACCTCTGTTCTTTTCCTGAAGTTGTTAGGCAGCAAATACCATATTGACTCTTCCTCAGCCCTTTCTGAAGCCACATTGGCTCTCAGATATATAACCATGTTCCAGGTGAAGGATCAGCCTATTAAGAAGGACTCTAACAAGGATTTTGCCAGCAATAACTACAATAGAGACCCCCCCCCCGTGATTGTTACAGGGCAATCTATTCCCTTTACCTTTATAGAGATGGACAATGGAGGCATCCTTGAACTCCTGGAGATTAACTTCCTCTTGCTGTATAACCTGGAAAATTTCAGTCAGCTTTTGTACGAGTATTGGTCCCCCTACCTTGTAAATCTCAGCGGGAATAGAATCAGCACCAGGTGCTTTGCCACATGAAAGGAGCCTAATGACCCTCAAAACCTCTTCTTCAGTTAGAAGTTGAGTTAAGGAGGGTTTGACTGAGGTAAATGATCACTGGCCTCAGCATTGATTGATGATAGTCTGTTGAGAACACTATGGAAGTATTCAGCCCATCTCTCTAGGATCATGTCTTTATCACTAATCAATGTGGCTCCATTAACACTGAGTAGTTGTGATGCACCATATGTTTTTAGTCCACAAATAGCTTTCAGGGAATCATAAAAGCACTTTGGATTGTTACTATCAACATAAAACTCAATTTCATCTGTCTTCTTACTGAGTCAGGAATCCTCCATTTCTCTAAACTTTGCTTGTACTTTGCTTTTGATGGAATTAAATGCTGCCTTCTTTGAGGTGGATGAAGTATCCAGCTGGTATATCCTGAGGATTTCTCGTTTTTCATTTAGTAGCTTCTGAATTTCCCCATCATTTTCATCAAACCAGACTTGGTGCTTGCGAGTGTTCTGACTCAGATGAGTAAATGCAGTGCTGTACACCAAATCTCCGAAAACTGCGCAATCCTCTTCTGCTCCACTGTTGCCAATTATGTGTTGGCTCAACTTTCCCTCCAACTTAGTAGCAAACTGTTCAGGCTTAGAGAAGTGCCCTAGTTTGTTGACATTGATTCTTCTGTTTATCATTTTGCCTTAGGGGCAGAACTTTTGATGAATGTGAATATTTATTTAAATAATACTGAAGAAAGACTTCATTAGTACTCTCTCAGTTTTGGATAAGTCTAATAGAAAAACAAAAGGGAAGCTATGAAACTGACCAAATTTATGAAAAAATTAGAGTTAAATACTTATGATTTGCATGCATGCACACATGCACACAGCAAAATCCACAGAGTGGCAAGCAAAAGAACATTTAGAAAGAGTTCTACCAGAATTATTTTATGGTAAAGGTAAGAGCCTATTACCCTATAAGAAACATAACATACTGAAAGAAAATTATAGAACAGTATCAGTATATATTATCTCAAAAATATTAAATGAAATCCCATCAAATAGATTTTGTAACTTTATCCAATAAATCATTAATAAAGAGGGATTTACACTAGAAAGGTGAAGATGGCTCAACACTAGGGAAACAATCAACATAATTAATCATATTAAAAACAAAATACCCCAAACCACATCATCATCTCATTACTTGCAAAAAAATCCTTTGACAAAAAAAGGACTTTTTTATACAAAAAAAGAAACCTACAAAGAATAAGCATTATTTTTTAGTGTCAGGAGAGTATCTATCTAAAATCAAAAACAAGTATAATATGCAATGGGGATATGCTAGAACCTTTCCCAATATGTATGAGAGTGAATCAAGAATGCTTTCTCTCCCCACTATGATTTGGTATAATTTTCTCAAGGCTAGCAATAGCTAAAATAAATTATAAATGAATTAAGTGAATAAGGATCAGTAAAGAGTAGATAAAACTGCCTCTGTTTGCTAAGAATATGATGGTTCACTTGGAAAACACTCAAGAATCTGCAAAACTACTAATTGAGACAATTAATATCTTTAGTAAAATTGAAGGATACAAAATAAATCCTTAAAAGTAAACAGCATTCAAGCATCAATTTTAGAGAGGTAAAACTTATATCAAGAAACTCCAAAAAAGAATAAAATATGTAATCCATCTCCCAAAGCACACTAAAGTCTTAAATAAATTCAATTACATCTTCCTCCTTTAAGGTATTAAAAACAAACTAAATAGTTGGAGGAATATATAGTGCTCATGGCTAGGCCATGCCAATGTAATGAAAATGGCAATACTATATAATTAATATGTACTTTTAATGCCATACAATTAAAATCACCAAGAGGATATTTAATAGAGTTTGATAAAATAATTAAAAAATTAGGAAAAAGATCTAGAATAACAGGGAATATAATGAAAAAAGCATTATTGAAGGGGAAATAGTACTTTGAGACCTCAAACTGTATTATAAAGTATCAGTCATCAAGACTATTTGATATTGGTTTAAAAATAGAGTGATCAGAGAAACAGCCTAGACAACAGAGATTCAGAAAAAAAATATTCAATCAAACCCAGGGGTGGAGTAGTTTACCTGTTTGAAAAAAGTTGCTGAGAAAGTTGAAAAGAAGTCTAGTAGAAGTCATTCTTAGGCTAACACATCCCTCAGTGAATTTTAAATGGTAATATAACCTGAATATTAAAGGTCATACTATAACAAAAAAGAGAAATTGATCATATTAGAGATATATTCTTAACCAAGCAAGAGAGAGAGAATTATACAAGATAAATAGATCACTTTGATTACTTAATACTGAAAAACTTTTGTAAAGTCAATGTTAAGGTATCTAGGATAAGAAGGGAAGTGATTGAATCAGAAAAAAAAATCTTTGTGTCAGATTTCTCAGATAAAGGTTTGGTATCCAAGATAATATGCATGTGTGTATATGTATTTATGTGTGTATCTATCTGTTTTTATGTGCTTATAATACTAATAGCCATCCTCCAATAGATAAATGGTCAAAGAATGTGAGCAAATAATTTTTTAAAGAAAAACAACAAAGTATTCACAACCGTATTAAAAAATGTTTCAAATAACTAATGATAAGAAAAATACAAATCATAACACCCCTGAGATTTCACCTCACACCCTGAAAATTACTCAAAATGGCAATAGTCAGTGATGGGAAGATTATTTAATATATTGTTCATGTAATTGAGAAATGCTGTAGCCACTTTGGAAAGCAATTTGGAATTTGCAAATAATGTGACTGAAATATCCATGCTTTGAACCAGAGGTTCTGTTGCTGGGCTCATACTACAACAATATCATCAGTTAAAAAACAAGTCTCTATGTATTACAAAATATTTATAGCAGCACTTTTTGTGATAGCTCAGAATTAGAAGAAAAGTAGATGCCCATTAATTGGGGAATGACTAAACAAATTGTGATATGCAAATATAATAGAATACTACTGCCCTATATGAAATGATTTTAGTGATGGATTCAGAAAAGTATGGAAAGAGCTACATGAACTAATGCAGGGTGAAGTAAGGAGAGTTAAGAAAACAATACACATAGTAACCACATGTAATGGCAAGTAAAGTAGCATCTTTTGCTCTTTTGGTCTTAGTATAATCAAGTATAATGTCTCTATTTGAAAGTGACTGAGGAGGATCTTTACAACTTATTTTTAGACCTGGAAAGATTTATGAGAAGGTCCAAACCTTTTGTTAATAAGGCACTTGTTCTCGAAGGATGTGATGCCCTCTGGCTCTAACAAATGTAAAGACTCTGAGTTTTATTTAGAGGCTTAGTTCTGGTAAGAAAGTTTGAGTGCCAGATGAGGACTCTGGGAAGTTGCTAAGGTGTCTCCCCCGATGTTGATGCTTCCCTTTCTGGTAACTGGTCAGGCAGCGATCTGTCTGTTGAATTATGGTCAGACAGAGGAAACCATGTCTGTTGATTAGTTTGGGGTTCAGGGTGTTCACTTCCCTGAACTAGGTGAATGATATGTGTGCTTGACTAGAGGATTGATATATGTACTTGATTAAAGTGATTGTTAACCACTCAAAAATTACTTGTCCTTTTATGAATGCAGATCTGAGAACCTGTGATCACAGGCCTCCTTCGTATTTTGGGGTGCTTACTGATATACTACAACAATGTAAATGGAAAAACGACACTAAAAATCCAAAGTAAACGTAACGAAATTAGAAAGATCAAGTGGATCTCAAATTGAGAGATATGAGATGACATTCTTAAGCTACCCTTTGGAGGATATGGGAGGTCCAGAGGTGTTACACATTGGACATATTTTTGGATTTTCACAATCTATTAATCACTTATGTTAACTTTTTTCTCTCTAAAAATAATACTACTTGTCTTATGGTGTGACTGTTGGGCACTGAGATGGGGAGGGATATATGGGATACTATGATGACATTAAAAAAAGGAAATATCATAAAATTATTTACAAAAAATAATATTTTAATTAGGGTACTTTATCACAGACCGCTTTCATTATGATTCACATGTTTGAAAGATAAAGGAATGACAATTGCAAAATTTCTTTTCTTTTCCCACATTACGCTAAAATTCTCTAGGAACAAAGCCACTAAGATATAAGGGAATCTTTCACTAAGGAAATGATAGGAGGAATTTTTGTGGCTCCCTATATTCAAACAGATGCATTAAGTTAGGGTAGGGTCAGTGGGAAAAATCTATAACTAAGTAAAAGCTGTTCACTTCAAATGAGTGCATCTGTGCACTCCCACAATTTGTGCCAATCTCTGTAGATTTATTATCTTCACAGATAGATTAGAAAGGAGAGACTGACACTATTGAATCATATGAATATTTCATTAGGGCCTCTCTCAACTCATCACATAATGATGGCTAGAAATAATGAGAACATATAATTAATGCTATATCAATAAAGCCAGTCAGCTTGAACAAGAGTGGACAGGAATTAATTGCTTAATTGTGAAAAGTACACATGATGGACTTCAGGTATAAAGGTTACACATCATTTTGCAACCATTTATAGATAATAAAGATAATTTCTTCTACTTCCATGAAGTCTCTAATAATAATCACATAGTCAGATTTCTTGATGGACCAAAGAAGGGGTTGGCTACAGAAATTCTGGAAAGTTAAAGTAGCATTTAAACTTTATTAAAGTGAAATTAAATATGAGCCTTTAATGTAAAAATGTAATTCAGATGTTAAGCTTGAAATCGCTGCTTAATATCTCCACTTCTGCATCTACATCTTTAAACTGAGACTAAAAAAAAGAACAGAAATATAAACTTTGCATTAGACAGAGTACTATGGATAAGGCATGGAACGTGAAATCAGGAAATAGATTCAGATACTGCCTCTAATACATGTTATTTGTGTGGCCTTGACAACTCATTAAGCTTCTCTAAATTTCCTTCCTCAATTTTGATTACTTAAAATTAAAAAAAAAATGTTTCACACAAACAACATAACTACTACAAAAAATTAAAAGGAAACCCATTAAATGGAGGGTGGGAGATCATATTGGTAGCATTTCTCTGACACAGATCTCATTTTTAAGATATATTGGGAACTGATTTAAATTCCTAAGAATGAGCCATTCTCCTAGAGATAGATGGTCAAAGAATACTAACAGGCATTTTCAGAGGAAGAAATCCAATCTATAAATAGTCATCTAAAAATGCTCTAAATTGGTACTAATTAGAGAAATGCAAATTAAAACAATTCTGAGGTTCCACTTCATATCTGTCATAATGGCAAAGTTGACAAAAAGAAAATGAGAAATGCTTGAGGAGTTATGGAAAAGCAGGTACATCAATGCAGTTTTGTGGAGCTGTGAATTAGTTTAATTATTCTAGAAAATAATTTGAAACTCTGCCCTAAAAGCTATTAAGTAGTACATACCCTTTGACCCAGCAATATCTCTATTAGATCTATAGCTAAAGAAATCAGAGGAAAAGGAACAATACTTGTAGCAGCATTTTTTCGTACTGGAAAATAATTGGAAATTTCAAAGCACAATTTTTACACTAACAACAATATTGTAAAGATAAATATATTTGAAAGACTTGGGAGCTATGATCAATGCAATGACCAAATTTTAGAGAAGTTATAATGAAACATGACACCCACCACCTCATAGAGAGGTAATGGCCTCAGAGTACAGAGTGAGACAGTTGTGTTTGGACATGAGCAACTGGGGAATTGGTTTTGCTTGACTATATATGTTTTTATTATTTTGCTTTTGTTTTCCTCACTTTAAATTTATTCATGTTTTGTTTTTATGCTAAATGTATTTATAAATTATTTCAACTTCATGAGTGATTTTTTGGATCAAAATAAAAGTTAAATAAAATTAATGATGCAGCAAACTCATCTAAATATTCATATACTATTTGCCATCTGTATTGTTCTCCATGTATTTATTATTTTAAAAAATAGCAGAAATCTACTTTCTCTTTCTCCTACTTCCCCTCTTTAAATGAGAAAAGAACAGAAAATTATTTGTAATATATATATTCAAGGCAAACACATTCCCACAGTAGGATTGTTCTCTCCCTCCTTCTTGTATATAACATATATATATATATACACATTGTAACATATATGTTTTATTCATGTGCATATAAAAATGTTGTCTATATATACTTTTCCATCCTAAATCCATGACCACCTCTCTATAATGGATAGCATGTATCATTATCTGTCTTCTGACATAATGAATGGTCCCTGTGTTGATCAAAGTTCCTAAGCTTTCAAAGACATTTGTTTTTATGGTTATATACGTTTGCAGTATAGTTTTGCTTTTCTTTATTAGTAGGGAGGAAGGAAGTGGGGAAGGGGACAGAGTGGATTTTGTTGTTGGAAAAAATTAATTTACAATTAAAATATAATTAAT
>JAQQSK010012891.1:0-11690 GCA_028658325.1 Potorous gilbertii | reverse complement strand
AGAAGAGAGGGCTGATTGGTGATATGGGTAATTAGAATGCTCAGTGTATTGGGGAGGGGACAAATGGGGAGAAAATTTTGGAACCCAAAATCTTGTGAAAATGAATGTAAAAAGTTAAACAAATAAATTTATAAAAAAATAAAAATAAAGTGGAATGAACTGCCTTGAGACAGTGGATTTCCCAGCACCAGGAGTCTTCCAAGCAGAAGCTGGAGGACCCCTCTGGGGTGGGATAGTGGAAATGCTTTCAAGTACACACTGGAGTGGAGAACCTGGTATGGCACCCTTTAAGAATCTGAGGTTCTGCGACTGTTCATCGTTCAAATGGTCTCCAATGGGAAGTCTTCCTTAATTTACCAGGGTATCCTCTGACTTCCCAATCACCCTCCTTGATGTCTGATACCAGGGTCCTCTAACCAACATCATGTGCCAGTGCCATCAGTTTTAGGAGGGTGGGCAGGACCTTTGTCTCATCTAAACCCAGTATTTCCCCAAGGGCTCAATTGGGATTCTGCATGCAAGGGATATTTAGTAACTATCATATGCTTTAATGATGCACTGCTCCCCCCCCCCGCCCCCCCGCCAATAATGAGGCTTCCAGAAAACCTCCCTTCGACATCTTTTGGCTGAACTTGTGGGACCCGTAAGGAGAGGGAAGCCCAGGACACTGTCCTAAAGGCCCAAGCTTCAAAAATAAGTAACTGCAGAGATCATAGATTGGCTCCTGGGGGCCTGGCAGCTCCTGCCAACACAAGAGAAAAACAGGCTCCACAAAGGCCTCTCTTGGTGTGACTTACTTAGTAAGACTGGGAACCATGACTGAGCACAGTAAAATGTCCAAATAAAGGGAGACCTGCCGGACAGTTTTTGCTGAAAATGAGAGGGGTTGAGTGGGAGCACATGTGTGGTACTCTAGGGTGGAGGAAATGGGCCATGGGATGGAAAGCTTAAGCCTGGCCCCTTTTGCTCCAGAGGCAATGGATGGGGAAGCACCACAGAATGCTGGGAAGAGGTGGGATGGGATGGGACATGGCCCTTTCCTCAGATGAAAGGCCTGGAATGTCATTCATACTGAGGCACCAAGGAGCCCTAACAGCTTCCACCATCCATGGGAAAGAAAGTTGTTGGCCAAAACCCAAGCTCCCAGATGTATAAATTAGGTGCATCACCAGAAAAGAACTGGGACCAGTTCCCTTAAAACCAAATTCTCAAACAAGAAGGACAATTCCAATTGGCAAACTGATGCAAAATATTTATTCCAAGTTAGTTATTTTTGATGCAGTAGTTTTTCCCCTTATACAGACTCATGTGATAACCACTTTTTAAAATCTGTAAATAATGTTATCAAAATAATCTTAATCTTTGAAATCTCACAAAAATTTATATTTTACAATCCACCCTGAATATCAAGGCTGCAAGAAGAACACAACAATTCCTATATCCAAATATTTTACAGCTGTACCCAAAAAGGAAAAAAGGAAACCCACAAATGCTTGGTTAAGTGATGAAAGCTGCCCGAGCCGCCAAAAACAAAAGAAAATTAAAAATCCATGTTATTTGCATTAATTTAACACAATTATAACTTCCATAGTCATTTTGTCATTGACAATGATTGTTTGAGCACATTGTGAATAGCCCGGGCTCCCGAGGGCCCAGGGTATGCAGGGGGGGCTGGCTGGGGTGGGTGGGGCTGTGTTAGAAAGCTATGGCTGCCAAGGTTTGGCTTTTGCTCACTTCTGCCACCAGCTCTGTCAGATACTTTTACTGTCCTAGACACATTTACTGTCCTACACACAGAAATGTGTATGTATGTGTATACTAATATATTTATTTTTATTTTTTTTTGTCACAAATTTCCCAGCTATACAAACTTGCCTCTATTAAGCATAGAACAGGCTGAACCAAAAAAAAAAAAAAAGCCAAACAAGCCAATCTTTCTTCTTTGGGATCGTTCCCTTTGTGCACGAAGGATTCAACAGCAATGAACAAAGAAAGGAAAAAGAACGGTTTCATTTATACAACCCTGACGGGGAGCAGAGCTGGACAGGGCACTCGAGTCAGGCCTCGTCATCCGAAGTCTCGCTGCTGCTTGTCTCCGTGCCCGAGTCCTCAGCCTCGGGCTTCAACGCGTTTCTCCAAGTGGCAAAGAGGCCGGAGAGGCGGCGGCTCTGAGAGAGGCCATTCCTCCCAAAGCCGTTTCTTCTTAGCTGGGGGAAGGGAGGAAGGTGACAATCATTGTGGGCAGGGGCTCTCCGAGGGGATGAGGGGACAAGAGGTGAGCCCAAACAAAGCTATCCCAGGGCAGTGGGATGGGTGGCAGGCGTACCTTCTCTGTCTTCATGTGGAACTCTCTGAGCTCGTCCTCCGTGAGGGGAAGACAATTCTCATCATTCTCTGGGTATTCCTGCCAGCCCATTGCTTTCAATAACCTGCTCAAACAGAAGGAGCATGTCAGTGGGAACAGGGCAGATGAGAGAAGCCCAGAAGCTTCGGGCTCCCTCCTATCTTGTTTCCCTCTTCTCTGTGCCCCTCAGCAGGTACACATGGGGTACAGCGAGGCCCACAAACAGAGCCAGGTCCTGGTGAGGCTGAAGAATGACTCCCCAAAAGTAGTCACATCACTCAAATTCACACCACTTAGTTCTAACGACCGTATTTTACACAAGCACACCTCCAAACAGTGTGAATTCAAGCACCAGCAACCACTCTAGGGGATTCACTGTTCACACTAATTATGACATTCAAGACGACCAAGGCCTTCAAAGGGATGAGTGTTACCCACTGCCAGAACCAATCAGCTCAAGGGACTGAAGATGAGGACCAGAGGCAGGAGAATGAAGGTGGACACAGGGACAGAGGGGAGGTAACAGGAATGGGAAGTCCTCAGAGCGGGGAGTCAAAAGTGTCTTAAATAAGGAATCCTTTCTCCTAATCTCTCCCCTGCTCCAATGCTACTAACTCTTCTTGACACCAAAGTAACTATAGATATATAACAAGTTCATTCTTGCTTTGAGTGCCTTCCAAGACTGTTCTGGGCCACTGCAGGATTCAGGTTTTCTGTGATGAGATGCTGAGTAACACTTTCCTGAGATGACAACCTGCCTGTGGCCTACAGGCGCCCCCAGGTGTCCACCAGTCAGTCTTCCACATTAAGCAACATTTACTTCTTTCACTCACCTGTGTTCAGCTTCCAATGAAAGAGAAAGGCCTTCTCTCTTCTCCATTAGGGGGAGAGTGAGGCCATTCTGATGGCAACCCTCTTCCCCATTTTCCTTTGGTTCAGGTGTGCTGTTCCCCTCCATCTGCAGCAGGGAGAAAGAAATCACCTGGGAAAACCGTCCTTTGCAAATGAGCAGTCCCTAATACAGGATGATATTCCCACCTCCTTTCCAGTTCTTTTTTTGGGTTTACAGGGTTACCAACTCCCAAAGGAGGACAAGAAACCACTGTCCTGGCTGAGTTCTAGCCCACTTCACTGGAAGCCTTTTTCTTATGGTGATTAATAACACATCTAAACACCCATGCAAGCCAGGGCTGAGCAGAGTAAGAAGACTTCGTATGAGGGGGACAGATTTCCTAAGTGATGCTTAAGCTAGCACCCATGGTCACCCACCACCAAGTCCTAACTCTGGACCTTTGATGGATGGAAAGCATAGCATAATTCACTTGAAAGCACAGCATAATTCACTTAAGACAGGCACAACAACAGAACGTCCCCACTACTGACAGCTCGCTTAACTCAAAATGCAATCTAAGACCCTAATGGAGTTTGGGCAGTCATTTAGGTTTCAGGGGTTCCAAATAAGTAGTAAGCAAGTGGTTGCTTGACAAATATTTCCTGTCATGGATGTGGATGATTGTATCTTCTTAGCTCCAAATCCCATTGGCTTGGATCTAAGACTTAAAACAAGTAGCAAGATGAGGTTTCCTCAAGTGTAGCTCGAGTTTCCTGAAAATCATTCCCATGTTGTCCAAGGAAGAAAAGAGAAAGGGGATGAATCGATAGAATCAGGAACACATTCAGCTGGGTTGTAAAGGATTTCCAGACTGAAGCACAACAGGGTGGGATGTCCCTGAGATCCTTACCTTGGTTTTCCCCAATATGACTCTGCTCAAACTTACAAAGGACAGTGGTGGCAAGAAAGAACTGCTGCGTTTGGAAGCACTCTCAAACTACCAGCAGCGAGGGGTGATTTTGCTTCAATACAATTTAGGGCAAGGTAATGGAAAAAACGGTAATCAAACTATCAAGAAAAAAGAATCTTTCAAGGTGAAGCTTGAAATGAAGACATGGGAGGTACATGACCTCTGCATTTTAGTTTTTGAAGGATAATACTGTTAGATGGATTCAACATGAATGGAATGGCCAGATTCAAAGAGTAATTATTAATAGTTCATTGACACTGGGGTCTCCAGTGGAGTGCTCCAGGGATCTGTGCTCGGCCTCATGCTGTTTAACACTTTATCCGTGATGTGGATAAAGGCTGAGACGGTACTGCTGATCAAATCTGCAGATGATGCAAAGCTAGGAAGGACAGCTGACATAGTGAACAGCAGTGTCGAGATCTAAAGGGACCTTGATTGGCCAGGCTAGGGCAGAAGGCTGAGTCTAATAAGATGAAATTCATTAGGGATAAATGTAAAGTCTTAAGCTTGGGTATAAAGAATACCAACTCTACAAAAATAAGATGAGGTAGCCATGGAGAAGCAGTAGGCATGTGGAAAAAGATCTGGGCATGAGGTATTGCTAAAGCTCAGTGAGTCATTAAGGTGACATGGCAGACAAGCTAATGCCACCTCAAGTTGCTCTGCGAGGGCAATGCTTCCAAGAATAGGATGGTCATAGTTCCAGCCTTCTTCTCTGTCCTGGGAAGGAGTCTTGTGCTCAGTTCTGGGTACCAGAGTATTAAAGGACATTTATCAGTTGGGAATGACAAGATGGGGACGGGCCTTCAGTTCATGATATGGAAGCTGGTGAAGATTCAGGGAAGGACATAATAGATGGGTTCATGTCTGGGAAGGGCTGGCAAGTGGAGGAGGGATTAGATTTGCTGCCCTTGGTACCAGAGAGCAGGATGAGGTGTGAGAAGGGAAGGAGAAAAGCAGACCATTTAGGCTGATGTCAGGAAAGACCTGCTAACTATGAGAACAGAGTAAGAGTGGGATGGACACCTCCCCTTCCTTGGGGTCTAAAAACAAAAGCTGGGATTGTTATCCCATGGGGGTTCCTCTGGGCAGGCCAAGGAGGCGTATTCTCTTAACCTTTATGTTTCAAATGCTGGGGTTCTCCACTCCACCCAGCCTCTCACTGACGATCCCCAGCTCCTTACTGGCAATCTCAGGGTTTCAGCCTCTTCTTATGAACAGATGATAAACAACTCACATTTCTTGGAGCTCTCATAGAGCCAACTTCTTCCCATCACCTTGTATTTTGACACAAGTGCTACTGCACAGCAACCAATACTGTACAGTAATTTTGAGAGGCAGGTAATTATTAACCCCATCTTACGGCTGAGTCTAAGTGACTTGCCCAGGGCCCTATAAATATGAGTGACTCAGGCTGGATGTGAACTTAAGTCCTGTGGCCTCCAGGCCCCGCATTCTGGGTCACCAGCCTCAGAGTAAAGGGAGTGTCAGTATTCTTATCTTCAAGTAACAGAGGAAGAAAACGAAATGCTGAAGGCTTAAGTTAAAAAAGCCTGGAACTTGGATTCAAACCCATGTCTTCTGAATTCTTGAACTTGAATATTTGTTTCATAAGTGTGTCACCCTCAGCACATCTAAAACTGAGGTTGTTCTTTCTCCCCTTAACTGGCCTGATTTCTGGCTCCCCCCGGATGCCCACTTTTGTAACCTTGTGATAAACATTTCCTTCTGTCAGCTTCCAAATCCATTTTCATAATGTCTACTCAATCTGTTTCCTCTTTTATAAAATGACTCTGAGATCCCGTGAACATCCAGGTCCCAGAGCCCTCTCTTCCCCTCAGTCCCCACCCCTGGATTTTTACAATGGCTCCTCCACAGTAGCTTTTCCTAACTGCTCTCTCCATCAGTACGGCCTTCATTCCATGGTCTTTCTTTTGTAGAATTATGATTATTTAATTCCTTTGTTCAAAAATCTTGAGTGTTTCCCTCCTGACTCCTGAGTCAGTTCCAATTCCTGTATGTGATACTCAAGTCCTCCACAAGCTGGCACAGCCAGACCTTTCCAGAAGTTCTCCTTTCCTTCAGGCCCATGTTGTTCTCTGTGAGACCCAAGATGTACTCCCCAGGAACTGATTTAGTTCCTATATGTCCTTTCACATGCAGCCTTCTCCAGAAAGCCTCTTTGGATCCCTTCATCTGCCTCATCCTTCCCCCCTCAGACACTGAAGTGCCTAAGTATTCATCAAACACCTACTAAGTTCCAGACATTGTGCCATTATGACTCCCCATTCTACAGATGAGGAAATTGAGGCAAAGAGAGGTTAACCAGGGTCATACAGCTAGCAAGTGTATGAAGCAGGGTTTGAAGACAGGTCTTCCTCATGCTAGGCTTGGGGTTCTATCCAGTACGCCACTCACTCAGTGGTCTCTGTGCCATGAAATGCTTTGGTTTGTACCTCACTGATGCAATTCTCAGGCAATACTGTGCATTACAGTTAACTATAATATTTCTATTTACTAGCATTTAAAAGCCCCTTAAACCTACCTTTTAGGCCTTATTTCCCACTGTTTCCTTTCAGTCCACATTCCCTAGCTATCATCTTTCTAACATTTCAGGGGTGGGATATGAGAGTTCTGAGAACATCAGGTACAGCCCCTTGGCTTGACCCAGAATCTCTACCAACATACTAGTGGCTCTACACAGGGATGGGAGGGTGGAGACGTATTCCAGGTGAGGGCAGCCCAGTGGATGGTATATATTCATCTGGAACATACCATGTGCCAGGCACTGGGAAAACAAACAAAGGCCAACCCTGCCCTGATCTTCAATCTTCAGAAGCTCATATTCTAATGGCAGCGAGGCTATAATCAAACAAAAACTGGGGCCTGTAAACCACCTGTGGGGCCTGTGGACCACACACTGACTTAAGTTTTATTTTTACTTATCTCGTTACACATTCAACAAATCGTTACCCGTTTCCCAATTAAGGTTCTGAATGCAATTGGGAGTGGTGTGGGTTTTGTGACTAACTAAATTAACTATCAGACCAATACTGAAGGGGAGCTGGGCAGAGATGTTAAAGGCTCTTGCCCTGGGTGGGGCTGGGACTTGAAGGAAGCTGGTAATCTACTTGGGAACCATTTTCCACGTTAGAAGGAGGCATACTCCCCTATACTAGATTTTCGAGACTCCAAAAATAGCTTAAAAACCCTGCAACCACAAAAAAATAAAAAAGGAATTCAAATCCAGTTAGGTATACTCTATGTCTAGTCTGTTATTTCTACATTTTTTGATTCAGAAACCCAAACCCAGGACTAACATCTTTTTAGTCAGTTGACTGCTTCCTGAACCTGCCTCTTTCTCAATTCCTTCTTCTATCAGTAGGAGGAATGAAAACCTCCAAGTCTTCAGCATTTTGCCCTGGCCATCTTTAACCTCACTATGAAAATCTCCATTTCTCTGAGAGGTATCCCATGTAAAGAACTAAGTCTGACAAGGCTTTTCCAGGTCTTAGAAGCATCTCCACCGACAGTTTCTAGAATCTTCTTTCATATTAAAGTCCACCTCATTCCTCTGTAGTCTGAAAATTCTATTTGTTTTCTTTTCTGAGAAGATGGAGACATTTTCCCTTTACCAACGCTCATGATGCCTCTGACTTGCCATCATCTTTTGGTGATCACACTTGCCAGTTCTTTTAATTCCAGAAGATGCTGGGGAGCCAGATGGAAAAGAATAACAGAGTTCTGCCCTGGACACTTACTAGCTGTGTGATCCCCTGCAAATTACTGAACCTTCCTCAATTTATAAAATGGGAATTATTTATCTTGGGAATTAACTTCCTATTAGCCATTTCTGTGTAGTCAAAAGGTTGATCTCACTGGCTCAGAGAATGGAAGCACAAAAACCGAGCACCTTCTGTCACAGTCCTGGCAGACCTGTCCTTTCTTTGAGATTCCCCTTTTCCTTCTCAACCTTAGCCCATCTGGCAGCTCTCTTTGAGGACCATGTATGGGGCATTAAAAAATCTAAGGGGGGTTGGCAAGTTGCCTGTGCCTCAGACATGTCTCTTCAGAAAGCTCTCCTCTACACTTCCAACACAGTCCACTCTCTTAAAGTGAGGGAACACCACACTCTGCCCAGTTCTGTTCTCCTTTACCCTCAACTTGGAGGTCAACCAGCACCTCCAGAGAGTGAGAATCAGTTCCAAAAGAAAATGGATGCCCTGCAAAGAATGCATTATTTGAATTCACACTGAATATTTCCACTGACCTTTAACCAAAAACTGTACATAGCCATAACTATGAATAGTGTGATTGGGAATACAAAGGACCACTTCAGGGGGACTCAACTATTTCCATTAATCAGGACAAAGTTTTATTTTACTTCTATTAAATGGTCAACTTTGAGAACAGAGACCCAATCTTAGCCCAGCTGTTTCTCTGGAATGGAGGCATGGAAGGTGTTTGGTACTCATGTTAAATTATCCTTTCCTCTGGGTGTAACTTCAATATTAGTGAAACACAGAAGGCAGTCTGGTAATCGGGACTGAGGCTTTAATTTAAATAGAGCTATTAATCTAGCCTTTGCTTTTGGCATTGGATTGCTAATAAAACTTCACAAAGATCATAACTTATATTTCTTTGCTACAGACATGCTAGAAAAGACCTTTTTCCAGGAAAAAAAAAAGCACTTTAGGGTGGATAACTATAAACTGCAGATGGACTTTTGGTACAGCCTATGCCCATTATGAATACTTAATAAATATGCCAATGGTTTAGTAGTTCCTTCACCAAAGTAAAAACTCAAGTGCTTAAAATCAACACTGATGCAGAACCATCCATTAGGATGCCATTTTCCAGCAAGGATTCCGATGCCCCTCCTCCCCTCCCCCCAGAAGCCTTTGCTCTTACGTCCTCCAGTTTGTCACATTCTCGGTTCTCTGAGATCTCTCCATTCCGGTCATCCTTCAGAGTCTTGAGGAACTCACTCTTTTTGTCTGTGGTCCGACGGGTCAGCTTGGTTAAGCGGCAGGAACTAATCTCAATGGGAGGGGTGGTGCTGGAGGGGCTCTAAGCAAACACAATTAGAGTTTTGTCAGATAAGATCTGGGACTGGGAACCTCCATGGACCAGTTCTCACAGGCTTTAAACTTTAGAGTGCCTGGTCCTTGCCATTTCATCTCACTCATGACTCTTCCATTAGTAATCTAAAACATTCTTAGTTTGGATAAAGAATCCACCTGGACTCCCTTCTTCTTTGGTGACCAGTCTGGTGGTCAGTGACACAAAAGAAAAAGCATTTAAGAACACTGGGAAGAGTCAGATGTGAGAGATGTTGTAAAGGTAGAGAGAACAAGATCTGGTGACTGATTGGATTTGGGTGGGTGAAGGAGAGGGAAGAATTGAGGACAAAGCAGAAGCTATGAACCTAGGAGACTGGAAAGATGGTGGTGACTCTGACAGAAATGGGGAAGTTTTAAAAAGGGGAGAATCTGGGAAGATAATGGGTTTAGTTTTGGACATGTCAAATTTGATGTAACTTTTTAAGAATAGGGGAAGAACTGTGGGCACATTTGAAGGCAAGAAGAACAGAACCAGGAATAGAGAGGGAAGTATTTTGAAGACACAATAGAATAAAGCTGGAGACAGAAGGGGAGAGGACCCAGGGCATGTAGAGCAGGGTTGACATTGGTGAGGAGAAGGGTCATCTGTATCAGAGACTGGCAGAAAGGAAGAAAGAGTGGGGACTGATGTCAGGAGGTTTTGAGATGAAGAGAATGGAAGAAAGTGGAGCTCACATAATAGAAAGGCCTCAACTTTCTTGGTAAAATAAGATGCTAGATTCTCACGTGAGAAAGAGGAGTGAATGAGACAGATATTCAACTAGGGAGGAATAAAAGGAAGACTGCTTTGCTGCAATAAGGGCCCAGATGAGGTTGGATAATATAAATTTGGATAGTAGGTGCAGGACCTGGATTCAGGAAAATCTGACTTCAAATCCAGCCTCAGACTCTTTTAGCTATATGATCTTGGGCCAGTCACTTAAACTGTATCTACCCTAGTTTCTTTATCTGTCAAATAGAGAAAACAATAGAAACCATCTTGCCAGGGTTTTGAGGATAGGATATTTGAAAGGTGCTTTATAAACTTCAAGTGCTCGATAAATTGTTATTTGTTACTAATTCTAACGCACCTAGTCGGTGTGGTTGTGAGAGTTCTTCCACTTAGTGGCATCAGAAGAGGTAGATAGGAGGAGTACAGCAAGAGATGAGGGGGTGAGGGCTTCAAGAGCAGAGGGCAGTATAATGTTGAAATGGCTTGAGAGGCATTGAAAGGCAGGGAAGAGAAGTCAGAGCTGAGCTCAAGGCTGAAAAAACACTGAGAGGTTACAGGATTGAAGGTGTCCATGAGGGCAAAGGATGAGTTTAAGCAGGCTTAGGCATTAAGAAGAGGGTATGGAGTGTTCTTTTGTCCAGCAAATCTGGCCCTCCCTTCCTTAGTTAACTGACTGGCCTCGAGCACTGCCCTGTACAAAAGGCCTTCTTTATTCCCCACCCAGTCCATGTGCACACACATGAGAGATAGTATAGTGGGGGTGACGGGGAGATGGCCTTGGAGCCATGAAGATCCAAATTAGAGGTGCAACTGAGCAGTCACATTTAGGTGTAGTTGTAGAAAGTGCCAAGTGGCAGGTGGAGTTTCTCACTCCTGGTAAAATCAAAGGCCCAGACCCAGTAGAATGTGAGCTCCTGGAAGGCAGACCCAATTTCATTTTGTTCCCATATTAATAGTGGCTGACTCAAGGTTGGTCTCATTACTGATTTCAAAGTGTAGCATCAGCAAAGCTGTGTTCAAGACTTTCCCCAAATAGCTATGTCTTGTGGCCCCTTAACTAAATAGTAGTGGGGCAACTTATAGATAATACCAGCAGAAGATCAAATTTTGACTGACAAGCCCTTAATGCTCTTTGACTTAGCAATATCACTGCTAGGTCTGTAGATCTTGAAAGAGAACAAAGAAAAGGAAGAGGACTTATATGTATAAAAAGGTTTATATTATTTTTTTTGTGGAGGCAAACAAGTGGAAATTGAGGGGATGCCCATTAATTGGAGAATCACAAAACAAAAGTTGTGGTTTATGATGGTGATGGAATACTATTGTGCTACAAAAAAAAAAAAAAAAGACAGGATGGCTTTAGAAAAACCTGGCAAGACTTATATAGACTTATATGAACAGATGCAAAGTAAACAGAACCAAGAGAATAAAGGTTCAAGCACCCCTTAAAGTTTGCAACCAAAAGTATGATGGGAGGGGCTTCACCTTTATCATACGTGATAAACATTTTAAAAAATTAAATTTATTTAACTTTTTACATTCATTTTATTTATTTATTTTATATAAATTTAACTTTTTACATTCATTTTCACAAAATTTTGGGTTCCAAATTTTCTCCCCATTTGTCCCCTCCCCCACCCCAATACACCCAGCATTCTAATTTCCCCTATCACCAATATGCCCTCTCTTCTATCATCCCTTCCTTCCCT
>JAQQSK010012890.1:0-11690 GCA_028658325.1 Potorous gilbertii | reverse complement strand
TTTAGATTTTTGTTTCATTACAATACATAAAATGCATTTAATATTCTAGTTTTTTGCACTTGTTTGCAAGGATTTTGTGCTTTAATATGTGATCAGTTCTTGTGAAGGTGCCATACAAAGCTGAGAATAAGCATACTGCTTCCCAATCCCATTGAATATTCTCCAGAGGTTATTCTCAACTAACTTTTCTAAAATTCTATGTAATTTTTTCTTTTTTGGTTAGATTTATCTAGATCTGAAAAGGATGAACTGACATCATCTCGTAACAGAGTTTTACTGTTTATTTTTCCTATAACTCACTTACCTTTTCTCTTAAGAATTTGGATGTTATGCCATGTGGGGAATATATGTTAGTATTGATACAAATTCATTGTCTATGATATCATTCAGTAAAATATTGTTTTACTGTTTTTTTTAAAATTAGGCTTAATTTAGCCATTGCTTTATCTGAAATCATAATTACTAACTCTGTGAAATATAAGAAGTGAATTTTTCACATGTGAGTATGATATATCCTTTCACATAACTGGGAAAAGAGTTTCTAATAAAAAATAGAAATAATGTAGCATATAGCAAATTCTGGTTTTTAATTGAAGAGCTACTGCTTTTGGAATCAGAGGACCTGAGTTCAAATTATGACTCTTCTACTCACAACTTATGTGAACTTGGGAAAGTTTACTTAACCTCCCTGGGTCTCAGAGCATAAATGGCTTTGAAAGAAACACCTGTAGGGAATCAATACTGTTTTAGATTGGGGAAAAGTAGCACAAATATAGCTAGGGTACTGTTGTTATTGTTCTTGCTTACTGAAATATATTAAAAGGCAGGAGTGTGGACATGAGTAATAAAGGATTCTTTGCTTGGCTTTTGTTCTTGCTCAGATTCATCTGAATGTCAGTCCGAAAAGGATTTTGAGAGTGAAGTTAGTTTCATTACACTAGTTATGTGGTTTGAGTAGAGACTCACAAGATGTTTTTTGGGGGTAGGATCCCCACAGGAGCTTAAATGAAAGTTTCCAAGAATTAATTACTTTAAGAAAGAGGTATCTTACCAAAGAGCTAAAAAAATGTGTATACCCTTTGACCTAGCAATGTTTTTTCTAGAGCTGTATCCCAAAGAGATCATAAAAATGGGAAAAGGTCCCACCTGTATTAAAATATTTATAGCAGCTCTTTTTGTTTGTGGTGGTCAAGAACTGGAAATCAAGGGAATGCCCATCAGTTGGGGAATGATTGAACAAGTTGTGGTATATTAATGTAATGGAATACTATTGTGCCAGAAGAAATGACTAACAGGTGGACTTCAGAAAAACCTGAAATAACTTATGTGAACTGATGCTGAGTCAAATGAACAGAACCAGGAGAACATTAAACACAGTAGTAGCCACAGTGTGTGAGAACTGTTTCTGATAGACTTAGTATGTCACAGCAATGCAAGGACCTAAAACATTTCCGAAAGACTCTTGAGGCAAAATACCATCCACATCCGGAGAAAGATCTATGAAATCAGAATGCACAATGAAGCAGACTATTTTCTCTTGTGTTACATTTTGGTTTGGTTTTTCTAATGGTTTCTCCCATTCATTTTAATTCTTCTATATAACATGACTAATGTGAAAATGTGTTTAATAAGAATGTATGTGTAGAACCCATCTAAGATTGCATTCTGTCTCAGGGAGGGAGAGGAGTGGAAGGTGGAGAAAGTTTAAAACTTATGGAAGTGGCTGTGGAAAAAGGAAAACATAAATTAATTAAATTAATTTTTTTTGAAAAAGAGGCATCAGACAACAGACTTTCAAGTGCCACCAGACAAAGATAATTGAACTAAGAAACTTAATCCTAACCAAGGTCACTAGCTGACTTTTCTATACACTTAGCAGGTATCTTAAAAATCAGTCCCTCAAATCCCTGAACATTCTTTAACTTCTATCATGGATTAGAAGAGGATGAACTCTTCTAATTATATATTATTATTGCTAACATCTCTGCATCTTGTTAAGTCTACCTCTACTAACTTTGATCTGACCCTTTTTTCCCACTCACACTATCCCCACCCTGATTCTATCTTACGTCACTTCTCTCCTGCACTATTGCAATAACCTTCTAATTGGTTTTTCTGCAGTGCTACTTCTTCAATCCATTCTACAAAAAACTACAAAATTGATATTCCTAAGAACAGGTCTTACCATGTCATTCCTCTACTGAAAAAGTTCAAGGGCTCAAAATCTAGAAAAAAAATGCAAACCTTTTCGGGGAGCATGGGGGGAGCACAGCACCTCTGCAAGGTGATC
The DNA here is from genome assembly GCA_028658325.1 of Potorous gilbertii. Classification (NCBI taxonomy): domain Eukaryota; kingdom Metazoa; phylum Chordata; class Mammalia; order Diprotodontia; family Potoroidae; genus Potorous; species Potorous gilbertii. Next base: position 9,400 of record JAQQSK010012890.1, on the reverse strand, counting down.
ATGAATCTGCCTTTCTCCACATCCCCTCCTCCACACTCTGTATTCCAGCTAAGCCTCTGTCTCCTGTACATGACATTCCAACTCCTACCTTGGTATCATTGCACTGTTTTGTTTTTTTTTTTCTCCCATGCCTGAAATGCTCACCCTTACTCACTTCAACCTGTTAGAATTTCCAGATCTCTTCAAGGCTCAACTAAAGCACTGTCCCCTATAGGAGATCTTTCTTGACTCTCCTTCATTCCTCCATATGTTCCATAAACAATTATGTTCCATAAACAAAAATATTAATTTCTATTTATTTTATACAATTTTGGTATTTATTCTCTTTTTATTTTACCTCCTTATGATGTAAGTTCTTTAAGAGTAGGAATTTTAAAAATATTTCCTTTGCTTAGGATAGAGATGGTGCTTAATAAAATATGTACTGAATTGAACAGATTATTGCATTCAAAGTTAATGTTTACAAACTATTTCAAAATTTATTAGTAGCACTTTCTTTCTCCTTTTTGTTATTCCACAACCGTAACTGCAGAATTGGAAGGGAACTTGAAGCCATTTATATTTTTCATCTTTTATGGGGTGTCATAGAATAAAAGTTAATGATCAAAAACATGCTTTCAGTGAGACAAAAGTTATTGTTACTCTATCTGAAAAAAAATTTGGAATTGTAAAATGCATTTTCTTAGATGGCATGACATTTTGAGAAAAATTATTGACAGCTTGATATGATGATCACAACTTCCTAATATTTAATATCCTTGTTTTCCTAATTGGTTTTCTCATTCTGTTTCTTATGAAACATTAAATAGCAATGTTGATATTAACTTACTATAAAATATTGCAACAGGAGCAAAAGGAACAGAAGTGATCTATTTCCCTTGCCTATTTCACAGAAATAAGCTATTATACAAGATTTATTCATTAAGTAACAAAATGTTTCAGCCTCTAGCACTGCAAAAATCAGAACATATGGACTCTTTATTAATTAATGAAACACAGTTGACCATCTTCATCTCCATGAACATTTTTTCCTAATGGGATAATGCTGTTTACCTCCAAATTCTAATTACTTTAGCACTATAATTCAATTAGTATTATTGGCTCTCTGGGGCTTTAGCTGACATTAATATAGGTTTTTTAAAAACTATAGTAAATTCCAGTTAATCTTTTTCTGCAATTGCAGAAAAGTTGCAATTACTCTCTGAAGCTAACCTTTGGGTTTATAACATTCTAAAATGAAAAAGATCTAAAACGTACTTTTGTTCAACTTTAGATATTCATTTTTCCCACCAAATAGGAAAGTAAAGCCATATCATATATATTTTATTACAATTTGTCATATTTCTATATAGCAAAATAGCAGATGAAAAGTAAAAAGTCTTTCTAGATTTCATGTATCTTTTTATTATCCTTAAGAGTTCAGTTATATTTATTACAACTTCAAGAGTACAATTCAGATTAATTTCAGATAATATTTGCTGAAATTGTCTTTATTAAAAGAACAATCTTCCAAATTTAGATTCAAAATTTGTGATAATAAAGTTTTTTAAAGCTTTCGGAAATGAAATAGAAAATTAAAAGTTTGAAGGGTTCCTTATAGTGAACTTTCTAGACTATATCTCCTTAATTGTTAAAGGAAGTTGATTTTCTATGGATTTCAGTTATTCAGTGAATCTACATTGAATCTTATTGGTATGTTTCCTGGTTTTTCTTTGACCAGTTTTTTTCCCTATGTAAACAACACAACTCCACCAAAGTAGAAACCACATATCTCATTGTGGCATAGAAGTTATTTAGAACACATGTTCCATATGAAACCCACACTTCATGTAGAATATATGTTGTGGTAGGTCCTAAAGTTTTGAGTCCAGATCAAATGAGAAATTATATAGCTGCTGATCAAAAGTCATGTTTAGAGTAGTGTGACTACAGACTGATGATTTTGTTTTTTCAATCAACTGATTCAGTAATTATCAAAACACCTACTATGTGCTATGTGCTGGGAATACAAGCACAAAAAATTAAACAATCTGTATTTACAAGGATCTTATATTCTACTGGAACAGAGAAGTACACACACATATCAATAGCATAAAAGGAATGAATATTTCTTTTATATATAAATTGTATAAATAATATCCTTGTGTAACACAATATAGTATCCTTGCATAAATAATATACAAAAATTCAATAAAAGGTAGTTTGGGAAAGTGGGCACTTATAGCTGTGGGATCAAGAAAGGATTCTTCTAGAACACAATTTTTAAACTGTTTTTTAAAGGAGATTCGAACACATATTAATGTAATTAAAAGTAGACTCTGAATAGTTGTCTTTAAAGAGGAGCTCTTAGAGGCAGAGGGAAGGAAGGGAGTGAACTTTAGGCAAGGAGAATGTCTATGATAAAGGAACAGAAACACTAGATTGCTAGACTGCAGCATGCAAGATGGGAAGTCATATCTAATGAAACTGGAAAGACAGATTGGGACTAGTTGTAAAAGTCTATAAAACACAGGTAATTTATATTTTATCCTAAAAGCAAAGGAAAGTCACTGGAGTTGATTGAATAGGAGCATTATATAGTCAGATCTGTACTTAAAAATTACTTTGGGAGCAGTGTGTGGAATGTACTGGAGTGGTAAGAGACTAGAGGTAGGAAAAAAATTAGAAGGCTATTAAAATAATCTAAATTAGAAGTGATATAGGCCTGAATTAATATGGGGGCTGTGAGTTGAGAGAAGGGCTCAGATGTGTTGTGAAGAGAGACACTGCAAGATTGAGCAACTGAAAAGATATATGAATGAGGAAGAGTAAGAAGTTGAAGATAACTTTGTGATTCTCTATAGAATTCATCATTGTATCTGTGAATATTGTTCACATACACACCTAACCCCCAATGTCTAATGTTTCTGAGGCTGACTTCATATTGCTTAAAGGCATATTCAATATAAAGTCCAAACCTTGACTCTGGTCACTAGTAATGTATTTCTATAGAGACGAGACCAAGGCAAAGCATTTTGTAAACTACATGGTTATTATCTATTATACTAATTGGGGATTAGAATATTTTAGGCACTGCCCTATTGGGCAACTGTAAAACTGAACCTTACACAATTTCCATGAGAAAGAGAAGGGAAGGCACAAGGACAATAGCAAAAAATTGTTAGTTCAACAACAAACATACAAATCCAGTATAGGTTGAGAACTATGGTTTATCAAGAAAAACTGCTAGCTCACTACAAACTCTGGAATGACTCAAGCAATGATAACATAATTATTTGAAATAATAAGGATATACACAATCAGTCCAGAAAAGAAGATGGAACTGTATTACCAAATTATATCAGTCCTAGACTCTGAAATTGCATAAAAGGGATGGAGGAGCCATAAAGTCCTCTCAACCTATCAGGGAGATCTGAGAGAACAAGGCCAAAAAGCTTCTATTCTCCTAAATAGAGAAAAGAAAATGAATTGACTAAAAATTAAAAAACAATATCACACCAAACAAATGTGAAAAAAGCAACCTGTTTCATTTCACTAAAGAGAGATGAAAATGAAAATGGTTCTAGGGTATCACTTCATACCTATGAAATGGCAGCAATGATAAAAGATTAAATTAGTCAATGTTAGAAGACCATGGGAAAAATAGGCACACTAAGACACTGTTGGAGCAATGAGTTGCATTTCCCATTCTGGATGCCCATTTGGATTTTTTGTGAGAAATGTTCTTCACTTCTTTATACTTTCTGATCCAATGATCCCAATATTAGGCTTACACCCCAAGGTGTTTAATGACAGAATGGACCCATATTTACCAAAATATTTTTAATATGTTTTTATGGTAGCAAAAACTGAAAACAAAGGTGCCCATCAACTAGATAATATCTAAATAAGTTATGGCATGTTGAGAGTCAATATTGAGTTGATATGTGCTGGACTTGGAAAAAAGGAAGGCTGAGATTTTGGGAAGTTGTGATTTGCCTATCATCACATAACTGGTAAGAGACAAGATTTGAACCTTGGCCTCTGTGCTTTCAAGCTCTTTGGCACTACAAAAAGAACTGTTATAAATATTTTTTACATGAAATGGCAGGGCTGAAACCACTCCACACCATTTTGGTTCCAATATCTTAACTCCTAAGGTGAGGAACACGACTCAATTTCAGTCATGAGCTGTCTTTGAAAACCTTTGGATGATATGAAATGATTCTGCATAATATGTCTGTTCCAAATGACTGGGGGATATTGCTATACTCTCTGGATCCTGCATAAAGGGAACAAATTAACCTGAATGGAAGGAATTTCAGAAATTAGAATGGGTGGCATTGAAGCACATTGGTGAAAAGGATCTACTCAGGCTAAAACGAATGATTATCCTTCCCTTCCAATACCTTCTCTCCCACATCCTGTCACCAGAGGACAATCTTCCATTTGAAAGATCTAGAAGATAAGACTTCACTACTTTCTATTAATGTCTCAAGTTGCATCATTGGTTCAGCTTGCAACAGTGTCAGCCAGTGACAGTCTAGAACAAGATTCACTACATTTAAGGGAAGCTTCTTATTTGAAGAAAAAAACTGTTAGCAATGAGGAGTTATGAGCTGCCCCTTTGCATCATGGGCTCTCTAAACTCAAGTCCATTTTCCCTTTTATTCTAAAAATACTTGCAGAGAGTGTTTCTCAGACTTTGGGGAAGAGAGAAAATTAAAATCTAATGATTTTGGGGTTCATGGTTTGAAATTGCTTTTCTGAAAGATTGTGCCAATTTACAGTTCCAACAACAATGCATCAATATGCCTGTATCCCCACAACCTACTTTTGTTATTTTACTTTTTTGTGATCTTTCCCAATATGAATGTAGGCGGATAGAATCTCAGAGGTGTTTTAATTTAAATTTCTCTAATGATTTCATAACGAATTTCTTCCTTAGAAATCACACCTTTTGGCAAATAATCATATAGTTTGAACATTTATCAATTGAGGAATGGCTCTTATTCATATAGAATTGTATCAGTTCCTTGTATGTCTTGGAAATGAGATCTTTATTGGAGAAACTTGCTGTGATTCTCCCATAGTAATTGTTTACCTTCTAATTTTATCTATATTGTTTGAGTTCAGTTGTTCCTGTTGTTCAGGTGCTGCATTCTCACTTGTCAAGATCCTGTTTGGGGTTTTCTTGGCTAAGATAAAGAGAAGTTTACCATGACCATCTCCAGCTCATTTTAGATGAGGAACTGAGAAAAACAGGGTTAAGTGACTTGCCCAGGGTCACACAGTTACTAAGTGCGTAAGGCCAGATTTGAACTCATGAAAATGACTCTTTCTGATTCCAAGACCAGCACTTTATTCACTGCACCAAATAGTTCACTCTTGAGTTCATGCAAAAACTTTTGAAATTTTGCTTTATCACAACTGTCCATTTTATCATCTGTAATTCTCTCTTGTCTGGTCACAAACTGTCATATATCCATAGCTCTGAAAGGAAATTTCTTCCTTGTTACTCCAATTTGTTTGTTACATGATCTTTTGTATTTAAATTATGTAGCCATTTGCAGTACATTTTGGTATATGCCATGAGGTATTCCTCTAAACCTAATTTCTGCCAGAATTCTTTCTAGTTTGCCCACTAATTTTTGTTGAAAAATGAATCATTAGGGCCTTTGGGTTTATCAAACACTGCTGTTATGTTTTGTTTTGTTTCTGCATGTTGTGCATCTAATTTGTTCCAATCATTAATCTCTTTTTAAATTGTGTCAAATCATTTTTTATGGTTTGCTTTGGAGTATAATTTGAGATCTGGTGCTTGTTGGTTGACATTTTTTTAACAACTTTTCTAAATTATTTCCTAGATATTTTTGACCTTTAAGTTCATCAGGTTTTGTTACTAAATTATATTCTTGTTGAAAAAAATGGTCTTTTTGTATGAGAATTAATAAATTAATTTAAGTAGTATTGTCATTTTTATTAAATTAGAGTGACTATTATTTCAATGGTTATTTAGATCTTCTGTAAAAATTGTTTCCCAGTTTTCTGTTTTACATCTCTAATCTTGACTACATTGGGTTTTTCTGTGCAAAAACTTTGACCTTATCTTATCATATGAAATGTACTAAGGTGAAATATATTGGTTTATACATAGTGTCTGAATAACTGCGTTCCAGCTTTCATACTAGTTTTTGACAAATAATGAATTCTTCCAAAAATTTGACTTTGAATTTATCAAACAATAGATTACTATAGTCATTTACTGCCCTAGACTGTACACCTAATCTATTCCACTGATTCACCACTCTATTTTTTAAGCCAGTACCAGATCGTTTTGTAATACAGTTTCAGATTTAGTATGGCTAAACCACTTTCCTTCACATTTTTACCCCATTTTTACCCCATTTATTTACTTGATTTTCTAATTGTTTTTGTTCTTCCAGATGAATTTTGTTATTTTTTCTAGCTCTATTAAATAATTTTTGGTAGTTTGACTGTTATAGCACTGAATACATTAATTTTGGTAGAACTATCATTTTTATTTCATTGGCTCAATCTACCCATGAGCAATTAATATTTTTTTCAAATTGTTTCAATCTGACTTTACTTATGTGAAAAGTATTTTGTAATTGTGTCCATATAGCTCCTGAGCTTCTCTTGGCAGGTAGACGCCCAAGTGATTTATATTGTCTATAGTTATTTCAAATGGAATTTCTTCTCCACAGAAATAAAGTTTTTCTATCTCTTCTTGCTGGGCTTTGTTGGCAATATATAGACATGCTGATGGTTTCTATCTGTTTATTTTACATCCTGCAATGAGGTTGAACTTATTAATTATTTCAAATAGTTTTTTTAACTGCTTCTCTAAGCATACCAACATATCATCTGCAGAATAATAGTTTTTTTCCTTATTGCCTATTCTAAATCCTTTAATTTCTTTTTCTTCTTTTGTTGGAAGAGTTAACATTTCTAGTACAAAACTTAATAATAGTGGTGGTAATGCCTTCCTTGCTTTACCCCTATCGGTACTGGAAAGGTCACTAAGTTTTCCCCATTATAGATAATGCTTGTTGATAGTTTTAGATTGATACTACTTATAATTTTAGGAAAGCTACATTTATTCCCATGGCTTCTATTGTTTTTAGTAGGAATTAATGTCATATTTTCTCAAAAGTTTTTTCTGCATGTCACATGATTTTTGTTGTTTCTGTTATTTATGATGATAGTTTTCCTGATTTTGAACCAACTCTCCATTCATTGTTTAAATTCCACCTGGTCATATTGTATAATCTTTTTGATATATTGTTGTAATCTCCTTGCTAGTATTTTATTTAAAATTTTTGCGTCAATATTCATTAGTGAAATTGGTCTATAGTTTCCTTTCCCAGGTTTTACTCTTCCTACTTTAAGTATCAGAACCACATTTATAACATAAAAAGAATTTAGTAGGGCTCCTTCTTTGCCCACTTTCCTAAGTAGCTTATAGAGTACTGGAATTAATTCTTTAAATATTAGGTAGAATATGAATCCTGGGGATTTTTTTCTCAATTTTTCTCAATTTCTTTTTTTAAGATAGGGTTAGTCAAATATTCTATTTCCTCCTCTGTTAATATAGTTAATTTATATTTTTGTAAGTATTCATCCATTTCACTTAGATTGATTAGATTTATTGACATATAATTGGGCAAAAAAATTCCTAAGCATTGCTCTAATTTCATCTTCATTGGTGATATTTACCCCTTTTCATTTTTGATGCTTGTCATTTCGTTTTCTTCTTTCTTTTTTTAAAATCAAATTAACAAATGGTTTATCTTTATTGTTCTCCACCACCACCACCATAAAATCAACTTCTGCTTTTATTAATTCAATGACTTTCTTACTTTCCAATTTTACTAATGTGTACTTTGGTTTTCAAGATTTCCAATGCTGTGTTTTTACATTCAACTGGGAAATAAGATGAAAAGGCAATGGGGTATAGAAACCTATTTTGCCCTACAAGAAGGTGAAAGGGAGTGGAAATAAGAGGAGCAGTGGGGTGATAGAGGGGAAGGTAGACAAGGGAAAGGGGGAATCAGAATGCATGCCATATCAGGGTGAGGAGGAGGGGAGAGATGGGAAGAAAATTTGGAACTCAAAATCTTGTGGAAAAGAATGTTTTAGACTAAAATAAATAATAATACAAAAAATACTTCTGCTTTTCTGCATTTGGTTGTGAGGTTTTTAATGTCCTAATACTCAATTTTTGTTACGTACCACGTAACACCAAGGGAAATGAATATTCCTTTATATCCCCATTCAGTTTTCTCCAGAGGTCTATTATAAAAAACTTTTCTAAAATTTTATTCGTCTCCTTAACTTCTTTCTCATTTATTTCTTGGTTACATTTATCTATTTCTGAGAGAGGGAAGTTGAGGTCCCTCATTAATATGGTTTGCACTCTATTTCCTCCTATAATTCATTTAACTTTTCCATTAAGAATTTGGATGCTATAACACTTGGTAATATATGTTTAATACTAATGTTACTTCATTATCTTTTATAACTTTATCAAAATGTATTTGCCCATTTATTTCTTAATTATACCTATTATTGGGGTGGAGTCAAGATAACTGAGTAAAAGCAAGAATTTCACTGGGCTCTCCCCTAAAGCCCTCCTAAAACCTGTAAAAAAATGACTAAACAAATTCTAAAGCAAAAGAACCCGCAAAATGAAAGTGAAACAAATCCCCAGCCCAAGACCACCTGGAAATTCACAGGAAGGGTCTTTCATGTTGGGCAGGGAGTGGAGTATATAGTCTGGCATGAGTTGTACTGGCACAGATGGGCCAGAGCATGCATCAGGCGACTGAACCATTGAAAGTTGTGGCAGTTTCCAGCTTCTCAACCAACATTCAAAAGGTCAGTGAGAAAACTTTGTGGGACCTGGATGAAAGATGAACGTATGATATAGTAGGGAGTGGAACAGGAAGGGTAGAGCATAACTAACAGAAAGTGAGTGAGAGAGTTAGGGCAGAGAAAGACAGGATACAGGCAAGCAGACAGCTAGACTCTTGAGTGTTTGTTTGTGGGAAAGCCCCAGCCATCGGTGGGGGAAGGTTTGGGAATGACTTTGTCCCCTGCAGTACTAATGTGTATTGACTTCTTGGCTACTAGGATGGATTTGGCTTTCTGGTTTGGGGATTTTGCTTTCTGGTATCTGAATATGTTTTCTCCTGCCTTCTATATGGAGAGTCTGTTATACTTTGTGAATGAGAACTACACCAGCATATTCATAGTCACCCTCCGTGCTGTGAATATTGCCTTGGTGATACAGTGGGGAGGGAAGAAGGGAGAGAATTTTGAACTCAAAAGTTTTAAAAATAAATGTTAAAAATTTGTTTTATGTGTAACTGGGAAATAAGATATACAGGCAATGCAG
>JAQQSK010012889.1:0-11691 GCA_028658325.1 Potorous gilbertii | reverse complement strand
GCAATAAGATAAGGGAAAAAAATCAATGAAGGTGATAGAATATGCAATATTCCACGAGATTGTAAAAGATCTTCTAAAATAACTGGAGATGATATAAAATATTTGGAAATCTATGTGTCAAGACAAACTTGGGAATTATATTCACACAGTTGGAAAGCACTTCACAAAAATAAAGACAGATTTTAATAATTGGAGAAATATTAATTGTTCATTTGTAGGCCAAGTAAATATAATGAAAATGACAATTCTACCCAAATTAATCTGCTTATTCAGTGGCAAGTCAATCAGGTCATCAGAGAATTATTTTAGAGGGCTCAAAAAAAATAATAACAAAATTCATCCGGAAGAACAAAAGAACATCAGTGGATTCAATGGGAAAAAAGTGATATCAGGCAGCCAGACTTCAAACTATGTTATAAGGCATTAATCATCAAAACAGTCTGATCCTGGCTAAGAAATAAAGTGGTAGATCATTGCAGTGCATTCAGTACATAGTATCCAGCAGTTAATAAACATAACTATGTAGTGTTTGATAAACACAAAAATCCAAAGCTTGGGGGCAAAAACTAACTACTTGGAAAAAACTGCTAGGAATATTGGAAAGCAGTTAGGAAGAAACTAGACTTAGGTCCACATATCACACCATATAACAAGTGGCTAAGCTCACTTACCTGGGCAATATACTTCCAGCGCTGTGCACATATATGATTGGGATGATGCGCACATTGCCAGACCTAGCTTTGTTTTTGGGAAACCAAATGTGGAAAAGAAGATGTGTGAGGCTGCCTACTAAAGCATAACACTACAGAGCTGTTGTGTTGACTTCATTGAGGTAAGCCTGAGATACTTGGACAGTCTACCAGCTCCATACCAGGAAACTGAATTGCTTCCATTGGATTGGTCTTGGGAAGAGTATGAAGATCGTCTTGCAAGAGAAAGTCCTGAATACAGGCCTTTTCTCTAGCAGAGCTCCTAAGCGTTCAGACTGTACTGCAGAGAGCACAACTTCAAAGGGCTCTTCACGTTATTCAAATACAAAATGTACATTCACCTAAAACTCAATTTTATGGAGAACTCACACAAGGAAAATGATCACATGAAGGTCAGAAGAAGTGATACAAGGACACTCTCAAGATCTCTCTGAAGAGTTTTGGGATCCAATGTAAGACAATAACACAGGACCACCCAGCATGGCATGCTTACATCAAAAAAGGCACTGTACTCTATCAACAAAGCAGAACTGCAGTGGTTTAAAAGAATTGTGAGATGGGCAAATTTAGAGACATTTCCATTCTAAGTGTTCATAGGGAATATTTGTGACTGAACAGAGACTTCTGAGCTTTTATTTATTTGATCATCAGCTGGGCTCACAGTACCTTGACCTCAAGTGTGAGATGTTAATTTGGTCCTCTTTAAGGAAGAAAGACAAGAATTTACCAACCATCACCAGTAAGCTCAAAATGGATACATGATTTAGAAATAAACAGTGGCATCATCACAAGCAAGTCAGACAGACAGCAAAATTTACTTGTCAGATATATTAATAAGAGAAGATAGGGAAGATCACAGGAAGGAAAACATAATTCTGACTACATGAAATGTAAGGTTTTTTCACAAAGAAAACATTCTGTAAAATTAAAAGGAAAGCAAAAAAGAGGGAAAATTTGCATTAAATATCTCAGACAAAAGCTTCATTTCTCAAATATAGAGGGAACAGAATCAAATTGATATAAAAATTTGCTAGTCCACAATTGACAAATGGAAAAAATATAGATAGACAGTTTTAAAAGAGGAAACCAAAGTTATCTTTAGTCATGAAGAAAAGTTCTAAACCACTACTTTTTAAAGAAACAGAAATTGAAACAATTCTGAGATAGCACCTCATCCTTATCAGATAGCTAACATGACAGAAAAGAAAAATGACAAATGCTGAAAGAGATGTAGAAAGTTAGAGACACTGAGTCATGGTTGGTGGAGTTGTGAATAGATCCAAGTGTTCCGGAGAACATTTTAGACCTATTCCCAGTAAGGTATCAAACTTTCCTTATCCATTGACCCAAAAGTACCAATGCAAGATCCGTATCATGAAAAGATTCATTTTTTAGAAGAGGAAAAGGACTTATATGTACAAAAATCTTAATAGCAGCTCTTTTTTATGGTGGAAAAGAGTTGGACACTGAGGAGAAGCTCATCAATTGGGGAATGGCTGAACCAACTGTGCTATATGATTTTGATGGAATACCCTTATTGTGGAATAAGAAATCATGAAGGGCAAGTTTTCAGAAAAACCTGGGAAGATATAAGCCTGGGAAGATGTGTGTGTGTGTGTGTGTGTGTGTGTGTGTGTGTGTGTGTGTGTATGAACAGATGCAATGTGAAGTGAACAAAATCCAAAGAATATCTGAGAGATTTCTGAGAATTCTGAGAGTATACTGAAGGATACTTTTAAAACTTACTTTAATTTTCTTAGTTTATATTTTGCAAAATGGCTAATATTGAAAAATGTTTTGCATAACTTCATATGTATAATTGACTTATTGCTTCAGTTCTCAAATTTGAGGGGGAGTAGCTGGAGCAAAGAAGTGAATTTGGAACTCAAAAATTTTCAAAATAATTGTCAAAAGGAAATAAACCTTATTGGACAAAAAAGGTTTGTTGTATCTTCAAAATGAGACAGCAAAATAATAAATACGGTCCTCTGCACCACATGAAAATTTAAAAAAAAATAGTCATGTGCTTAGGCACATAATATTGCAAACAAATATAAAAAGACAGAATTTATCGACTCATACAGTGTATGCCATAATGTAAGAAGAAACTGGTTCAGAGACAATAACCAAAAGATACTGACCCAAATAAAATTTAACAACAAAAACTTAGATAAGGAGTGGGCTAACGAAAAAATTGTAGAAATAGCTAACAACAATATAAAAGAAAAAGATAATTAAGAAACAATATATAAAAATCTGGGGGAAGAAGCTAGAGCAGTCCACAGGTGAAAAGTCATATCTTAAATATCATACATTAACAAAACAGAAAAAGAAAAATTAACATACTGCATAAGCATTTTATAAATTAGAGAATCAAAAATAAGCTAATCTAACACTAGCACAAAAGAAGAAATATTAATTATTAGAGGAGAAAAAGATACTTGGAAATAAAATATCATAGAAATGATCATAAACTTAAAGATAGTATTTGGAAAAGAATAATAAAATTGATAAATTCTGAGCTAAACTGTTTCAAAAAAGAGATAGCAGAAAATCAAAAAAATAAAATATTAAATGATCAAGGTGAAATCAATCTGAATCCAGAAGAAATTTTAAAAAATAATTCCAATATTTTATATGCTGTAATATACCCATAAAACTAAGAAAACAAAAGAAATATAAGATTACCTTCAAAAATAAATAAGCACCCATTCTATCAGAAGGCCTAATAGAGATTTTAAATAATCCAATTTCAGAAAAGAAAAGAGGTCTATCTCTATAGGAATTACCAGAAAACCTTGCTATGCTCAATAGATTCAGGGGTGAATTCCATCAAACTCTTAAAGAACATTTAGTAGGCACACTTTACGAATTTTTCTAATTTTTTTTTATTTATGAGACAAATACTGTCCTCCTACCTAAAAGAGGAAAAGATAAAACTCAGAGAGAAATCTAAGAATTAATATTATTAATGAATGTTAACTTAAAATTTATTTTTTTTATTTTTTAATTTTTTTTAGTTAAATTTATTTATTTAACTTTTTACACTCATTTTCACAAAATTTTGGGTTCCAAATTTTCTCCCGATTTGTCCCCTCCCCCCACCGAGCATTCTAATTTCCCCAATCACCAATCTGCCCTCTCTTCTGTCATCTTTCCCTTCCCTTGTCCCCATCCTCCCTTTTGTCCTATAGGGCCAGATAACTTTCTATTCCTCATTACCTGTATTTCTTATTTCCTAGTAGCAAGAACAGTACTCAACAGTTGTTCCTAGAGCTTTGATTTCCATCTTCTCCCCATCCCTCCCTCCCCACCCGTTCCCTTTGGGAAGGCAGGCAATTCAATAGAGGCCATATCTGTGTAGTTTTGCTAATTACTACGATAAAAGTTGTGTTGTATAAGATTAACTGTATTTCCCTCCCTCCTATCCTGCTGCCCATTGCTTCTATTCTCTCTTTCGATCCTGTCTCTCTCCAAGAGTGTTGACTTTAAATTGCTCCCTCCTCCCATTGCCCTCCCTTCCACCATTCCCACCACCCTGCTTATCCCCTTGTTCCCCACTTTCCTGTATTGTAAGACAAGTTTTCATACCAAAATGAGTGTGCATTTTATGCCTTCCTTTAGTCGAATGTGATGAGAGTAAACTTCATGTTTTTCTCTCAGCTCCCTTCCTTTTCCCTCCACTAAAAAGTCTCCTGCCTGCCTCTTCTATGAGAGATAATTTGCCCCATTCCATTTCTCCCTCTCTCCTCCCAATACATTTCTCTCTCAACCCTTAACTTCATTTTTTTAAGATATGGTCCCATCCTATTCAATTCATTCTGTGCTCTCTAACTCTGTCTGTGTGTGCATGTGTGTATGTGTGTGTGCATGTTACACTACCAACTACCCAGATACTGAAAAGTTTCAAGTGTTATAAATATTGTCATTCCATTTAGGAATGTAAACAGTTCTACTTTGGTAAGTCCCTTATGACTTCTCTTTGCTGTTTACTTTTTCATGCTTCTTCTCATTCTTGTGTTTGAAAGTCAAATTTTCTTTTCAGCTTTGGTCTTTTCATCAAGAATGCTTGAAAGTCCTCTATTTCATTCAAAGACCATTTTTTTCCCCTGAAGCACTATACTCAGTTTTGCTGGGTAGGTGATTCTTGCTTTTTGTCCCGGTTCCTTTGACTTTTGGAATATCCTATTCCACGCCCTTTGATCCCATAATAAAGAAGCTGCTAGATCTTGTGTTATCCTGATTGTATTTCCACAATACTGGAATTATTTCTTTTTAGCTGCTTGCAATATTTTCTCCTTCACCTGGGAGCTCTGGAATTTGGCCACAATGTTCTTAGGAGTTTCTCTTTTTGGATCTCTTTCAGGTGGTGATCGGTGGATTCCTTGAATATTTATTTTGCCCTCTGGTTCTAGAATATCAGGGCCATTTTTCTTGATAATTTCATGAAACATGATGGCTAGGCTCCTTTTTGGTCATGGCTTTCTGGTAGTCACATAATTTTTAAGTTGTCTCCCTTTGGATCTATTTTCCAGGTCAGTTCTTTTTCCAATCAGATATTTCACATTATGTTCCATTTTTTCATTCTTTTGGTTTTGTTTTGTGATTTCTTGGTTTCTCAGAAAGTCATTGGCCTCCATCTGTTCCATTCTCATCTTGAAAAACCTATTTTATTCAGCGAGCATTTAAACCTCCTTTTCCATTTGGCTAATTCTGCTTTTGAAAGCATTCTTCTCCTCATTGGCTTTTTGAACCTCTTTTGCCAATTAAGTTAGCCTATTTTTCAAGGTGTTATTTTCTTCAGCATTCTTTTGGGTTTCCTTTAGCAAGGCATTGACCTGTTTTTCATGCTTTTCTTGCATCTCTCTCATGTCTCTTCCCAGTTTTTCCTCCACCTCTCTAACTTGATTTTCAAAACCTTTTTGAGGTCTTCCTTGGCCTGAGCCCATTGAATATTTACTTTGGATGTTTGGGATACAGAAGTCTTGACTTCTATGCCTTTCCCTGATGGGAAGCAGTGTTCTTCCTCATCAGAATGGAAGGGAGGAAACATCTGGTCACCAAGAAGGTCACCTTCTATGGTCTTATTATTTTTCCCTTTTCTGGGCATTTCCCCAGCCTGTTACTTGACTTCTGAGATTCTTCTCCACCCCTGCCTTGCCTGCAGATCCACCCAGCTAAAGATTGGGGGCTGAGATTCAAATGCTGCTCCCCAGCCTCAGGGCTTTCAGTGGGGGCAAGGCTGCTATTCAGTGTGAGATTATGTTCAAGTGCTCAGGTTGGGGCAGGGCTGCCATGTGGGACTCAGTTCCCTCAGTGGGTTTATGTGGAGACCTTCAACATTGGATCCAAGCTCTTGCCTGCTTTTGGAGCCCCTGTCTGTTGCTGCCTCAGCTGCTATCTCCTTAATTCTGGTCTCTTATCTCAGTAGAACGGAAGCTTACTTGGGGCAGCGGCTGTTTTTTTTTTCTTACTTGTGTTTTTTGAACTCAGCACTTAGAAAAGGACCTGACACATAGTAAGTATTAAATAAATGCCAGGACTTTATCTATCTATCTATCTATCTATCTATCTATCCATCCATCCAAGTGTGTCCTGGTGAATATTTAAAAACCATCTCTGAAAAAATATATTCACAATATACTTTTAAATTTATTTTGTATTATTAACATCTCCATCATTTTCATGTCTAATTCATAAAATAAATCAAGCCCAGATTTACAGTATTTGTCAGATTTTAAAGTATAATTTTTGATACTGAAAATGTGACAATTTACCCTTATGCATGTATCTGTCTCTTAATCTGTTTACCTGTCTGTCTGTGATTACCTGTCACTGCCTTTTATGCAAATAATACATTACTTCTTTAACACCTAGTGTATTAAAGGGACGTTGAAATATCCTGAAAATTTTATGCCAGAATATATGTTTCTACCTCTATGATCTATAATCATCTATCTGATGCATGGTCCTCACTCTACCTCAGCTTCCATATCTAATCAGGTGTCAAGTTTTCTAATTACCACATGAACTATACCTCAGAAGTTCTTTCTTTTCTCTCCAGTCACATGACGTCATCTCTTCTCTTCTTGTCTGTGACAATGGTCTCCTAAGTGGTCTCCCTGCCTCAAGTCATCCCCCTCTCCATTCCACCCTCCACTCAGCTGCTGAAGAGAGTTTATTGCTGTGTGGTTCTGATCATGTCAATCCCACCTTCAAAAAGTTGCATTGCTTCACTGGAACACCTAGTATCAAACTGAATCAACTGTGTCTTTTATTACTTTTGTAAACACCTGAAACTTAACTATCTGATGCAATCATATATTATTCTACTTTGTGTACTCTAAGATCCACAGCATTCAAAACTTCTTCATTTGTTGTAACTGATGGTTCTACATATGAATGGTGTGGTGATGACTGATGGAGCACCTGTGTTTTTTGTGCTGACCTCATTGTTATATGCTTGTGAAACATGGATGGTCTACCAGCGTCACAAGGAAATTGAATCGCTTATATTTGAGCTGTCTTATGGAGATTCTGAGAATCACCTGGTAGGATAAGTTACTAGACACTGAACTCCTTGATCGAGGTGAACTACCAAGTATTCAAACTGTGTTTCAGAGAGCGCTGATAGGCTGATCACATTGGTCCAATGCAAAATATACGCTTGCCAAAAAGACTACTTTATGGAGAACTCGCGTGGGGCAGGCAATCACATAGCGGCCAGAAGAAGTGATACAAGGACACTCTCAAGGTCTCTCTCAAGAACTTTGAATTTGACTGTGTTACATGGGAGACAGTGGCACAGGACTGTTCATCACAGTGTGCCCACAGCAGAAAGGGTGTTGTGCTCTTCGAGCAAAGCGGAATTGAGACATTACAAAGTAAACCCAGGATGGGCAAATTTGCGATATCTACTCCAGTTATTCATATGGATTATCTGTGCCCAACCTGTGGTAGAGCATTCCGAGCTCATATTGGTCCGATCAACCACAGTCGGACACACTGAAATTTCACTTAATCATGGTGATGTCATTTTGGTCCTCTTCTAAGACGAAGAACAGCAACCAATCACCAACCAACCAACTAGTTGATCATTTCGTTGCCATTTGGGAAAACAGGACAGGCTTTCACTGACATCTTCTGGCCTGACAGAATACTGCAACGTATTAAAAGTTTAGGCCAGAAAAGTTTATGAAGAGATTAATAGACATTTTATAGTTAAATCTAAGTATTACACTCTAACCAATTCTAAATCATATTTTTACTCAGTTTTATGATGTGACAATTCAGTTACTGTGAAGACAGGCAGAAAGGAATCAAATGAAATCCTTCAGTGTAAATAGGAATTCATATTAAATCCTCAACATTCAAAAGATCTGTTTCCCTCTTAATCCTGTCACAGGAGAAAGGATGCAGATTAGAATTAAAGTAGAAGTGGAGAGAGTATTGAGTAGGTTTTAGTTTATAGTGCACCTCGTTCCAGGGTGAAGTATTAATTCTGTCCTTTCACAAAAGCAAAACATTGGAGAAAATAATACATGAAAACTGTTGGTTTTTCCTTTGGAAGAAGTTTTAAAAAAAATGTCAAAGGTGAGGTTGAGATCTTACCAGGGTTAAATTCAACAGCAAGTGAATGCTTTCCTATGTGCCTAGAAACATCCTTGACCTTGTAATATGCAAAATCAGAGAATGAATGAAATGACTGCTGTAGGCATTGTAAGAAGTAGCAAAGCTGGGATTGGAATCTGGCTTCTCTGACTCCAGTTCCAAGGTTCCTACCCTTGAACATTGTTTTTCATCTGCTTCCCATTCTGGCCTTCCATTCCAAACAAAGCTGTTCCTCTTCTCCTTTCAGTCCCTACCAATCTTCTCAAGGACATGGTCTCCACCTGCTGCCTCAATTTTCTCTCTCTCACACACACACATATACATATATATAATCCCTCCAACTACCCATAAACTGGGAAAAGTTTCAAGAGTTACAAACATTATCTTTCCATGTAGGAATGTAAATGGTTCAACTTTAGTAAGTCCCTTAAGAGTTTTCTTTCCTGTTTATCTTTTCATGCTTCTCTTGTTTATTGTGTTTGAAAGTCAAATTTTCTATTCAGCTATGGTATTTTCATCAAGAATGCTTGAAAGTCCTCTATTGCATTTAAAAACCATATTTTCCCCTGAAATATTATACTCAGTTTTGTTGGGTAGATGATTCTTGGTTTTAATCCTAGTTCCTTTGACTACTGGAATGTCACATTCCAAATTCTTTGATGCCTTAATTTAGAATCTGCTAGATCTTTTGTTATCCTGATTATATTTCCACAACACTTGAATTGTTTCTCTCTAGCTGCTTGCAGTATTTTCTCTTTGATTTGAGAACTCTGGAATTTGGGTACAATATTCTTAGAAGTT
Organism: Potorous gilbertii; assembly: GCA_028658325.1. Classification (NCBI taxonomy): domain Eukaryota; kingdom Metazoa; phylum Chordata; class Mammalia; order Diprotodontia; family Potoroidae; genus Potorous; species Potorous gilbertii. The sequence goes on along the minus strand of JAQQSK010012889.1, from coordinate 2,569 downwards.
TCTATTTTCAGATAAGTGATCAGTGGATTCTTTCAATATTTATTTTGTCCTGTGGTTCTGGCATATCAGGGCAGTTTTCCTTGATAATTTCATGAGAGATAATGTCTGGGCACTTTTTTAGACCATGGCTTTCAGGTCCTGGATCTATTTTCCAGGTCAGTTGGATTTTTCCAATGAGATATAGCACATTATCTTCTATTTATTCATTCTTTTGATTTTGTTTTAAAATTTTTTAGTTTCTCATGAAGTCATTAGCTTCCATTTGCTCTATTATAACTTTTAAGGAACTATTGTCTTCAGTGAGCTTTTGAACCTCCTTTTCTATTTGGCTAATTCTGCTTTTGAAAGCATTCTTCTTCTCATTTGCTTTTTGGATCTCTTTTGCCAATTGAGTTAGCTTACTTTTAAAGGTGTTACTTTTTTCATCATTTTTTGGATCTCCTTTAGAGAGGTGTTGACTTGCTTTTCATGAATTTCTGTCATCTCTTTCATTTCTCTTCCCAATTTTTCCTCCACCTCTCTTTCTTGACTTTCAAAATCCTTTTTGAGTTATTCCATGGCCTGAGACCACTGCATATTTATTTTGGAGGTTTTGGGTGTAGAAACATTGACTTTTGGGTCTTCCTCTGATGGCATGCATTGTTCTTCTCATCCAGAAGAATAGAAGAAAATGTCTGTTCACCAAGAAAGTAACCTTCTATAGTGCTATTTTTTTTTCCCTTTTTGGGGCATTTTCTGAGCCAATTACTTGACTTTTTACTCTTTTGTCAAGAGGATGGTATACTCTGTGGACCTTTAAGTTCTCAGTTCCTCCAAGTTCGAGACCTCCAAAAATAAATGCTGCTGCTGCCCCTGTCGCCTGGGCTGGGGCTAGGAAAGGACCTTGCTCCCTTCTTGCCCAGGGGAGAAAGCTTTCTCAATGACCTTTGAAGCTGTCTTTGGCGTTTGGGGGTTGGGGGATCTGGGAACCACAGCTGCTGCTGGGATGCCTCCCCGGAGACCTGGTTCTGACATGTTCCTGCTGGTGCTATGAGGCCAGTGTTGGATTGGTTTCCATGGGCTGCGTTCTGCTCCACGTCTGGTGAGATAGACCTTTCCTGTCAGTCTTCCAGGCTACCTTGGCCTAGAAATCTCTTTCACTCTGTCCTTTTGTGGCTTTTGCTGCTCTAGAATTTGTTTAGAGTCATTTTTTACAGTCGTTTTATGGGTTGTGGGAGAAGAGTTAGAGTAGGTTCGTCTTTCTACTCCACCATCTTGGCTCTGCCCCCTCTTACTTTTAATTTTTAAGGAAACACAAATTCCTCAAAATGAAAAGTTTTGTCTTGTTAACATTGAAGAGACACTTATTGGTCAGAATGGGATTTTTTTTTGGCTCCCTGTCCACAATAAATCTATGCAGAATAAGAGAATTCCTGGAGCCCAGCTTTGCCTTTTTATAAAATGAGAGGTTTGAAAGGATTTGCACAAAACCTTAGGTCACGACACACTGATGCCTCTAAAAATCACCAATTCATTCTCCAAACATACTGCAAAGGCTCTACAGCCATCCTATCACTGAAAAAAGTCAGAGGAAATCTAGGGTGACATGATAATGCCATTGCCCTAGTATTTTCAGTATATTTTTGTCAAATGGGCAAACATTTAATATCCGGCAAGCATTTAATATCTCCTCCTGACTTAGCTCAACCCGTCTGACAATAGACATTTGCATCAGTGTGTCAAGTAACGTAATATGATTATGGTTCCCTTGTTACTCTTTTTTATCAGTCTAACATAAATTTATTTATTTACCATTTTACATTCAGTTTCACAAAATTTTGTGTTCCAAATTTTCTCCCCATTTTCCCCCTCCCCTCACCCCAATACACCGAGCATTCTAATTGCCCCTATCACCAATATGGCCTCTCTTCTATCATCCATCCCTTCTCTTGTCCCCACCTTCTCTTTTGTCCTGTAGGGCCAGATAACTTTCTATTCCCCATAACTTGTATTTCTTATTTCCTAGTAGCAAGAACAATACTCGACAGTTGTTCCTAAAACTTTGAGTTCCAACTTATCCCCATCCCTCCCTCCCCACCCATTCCCATTGGGAAGGCAGGCAATTCAACAGAGGCCATATCTGTGTAGTTCTGCAAATGACTTCCATAATAGTCGTGTTGTGTAAGACCAACTATATTTCCCACCATCGTATCCTGCCCTCCATTGTTTCTATTCCCTCTTTTGATTCTGTCCCTCCCCGACTGTTGACTTCAAATTGCTCCCTCCTCCCATTACCCTCCTTTCCATCATTCCCTCCACCCTGCTTATCTCCTTCTCCCCCACTTTCCTGTATGGTAAGATAGGTTTTCATACCAAAATGAGTGTACATTTTATTCCTTCCTTTAGTCGAATGTGATGAGAGTAAACTTCATGCTTTTTTCTCAGCTCTCCTCTTTTTCCCTCCACTAAGAAGTCTCTTGCTTGCCTCTTCTATGAGAGATAATTTACCCCATTTCATTTCACCCTCTCTCCTCCCACTACATTTCTCTCCCACCATTTACCTACATTTCTTTTAAGATATGATCCCATC
>JAQQSK010012888.1:0-11691 GCA_028658325.1 Potorous gilbertii | reverse complement strand
ATAAAATCTTAATTTTAAGGAAGTGATTGTAGAACATTTATAAATAAATAAAATAAAAATTAAAAAAAATAAATATATGGTAGCCCTTGAAAATAAAAAAAAAAAGATATCTGGATGACAATCAAGAAAATGTCATTAGCTAAAGATGGTAATGAAAAATTGTTAACAAAAAAAGTCACAAAAAATTAGCTAAACAAATTTTGTGGTTACAAATATATCCTCCTACTTTCTACATTCGTTTAAACCTTTCCTACTAAAAAACCTGATAAAATGCAAACTCTTCAGCCTAACTTTTAAGGTCTGCATAATCTAAAACGTATCTTCTCCTGCTTAACAAAAAATTTAGCGGGAGGTGGGAGAAGGAGGAGAAGTGATATAATTCTAGTCTGGCATCCCTTCTCTTTGAGGAAAACAGAGTGGTTAGTCTTGGGTTCCAATATTCTGCTTCCCCTCCTGCCAGGAATCAATCTGTGATCTGTGAGATCCTGAGCAAGTCACTTAACATCAGTTTGCCTCAGTTTCCTCATATATAAAACGTGGATAATAGCAGCACCTTCCCACCAGGGTTGTCATAAAGATGAAAGAGGAAAATAATTATAAAGTGTTTAATACATAGTCAGCATATCATAAAGTGACTGGCACATGGTGAGCAGTTATGATTATAGGTACAAATCACACGTACTGAATATCTTGATTGATTATAAGGCCATAGGTTAAGAGAGAAAGGAATCCTAATAGCCATCTAGTTCAATATCTTCATTTTATAGATGAGAAAACCATACATAAGAGCTTCAATGACTTCCCCAGGGTTTCACAAGTAGTAAATGGAAGAGCCAGAATTTCAAACCAGATGCACTCATTCTAACGTTAGTACTCCTGACTTACAGCTGCTGAAAAAACCATTACCTAGGAATCAATTACACAGTAATGAATCTCTACCGGTATAGAGCCCTTGAGTGACAAGTCTGTTATTTCATCTGTTTTTGAAGCCTTTACATATTGGTAGAACTTGCAAAGAGTTCACACTGTTATAGCCTCATCTTTGGGAAGCAAAGGTCAAGTTTATGCCAAAAAGAGGTTTTATCAGAGAACTTTTTTATATACTGCACAAATATATGTATATATATATATATTCATTTTATTAGAAGGTTAGAGAGAAAATATAGTTTATTAGGTTGTGTCTTTTTTTTAAATTATCAGAGACAGAGGCTGCTAAGCTGGTGCACTGGATAGAGCACTGGCCTTGCATTCATGAGGACCTGAATTCAAATTCTGCCTCAGATATTTACTAGCTGTGTGACCCTGGGCAAGTCACTTAACCCTAACTGCCTCCAAAAAAAAGAAGACAAAAACTATTAGGGGTATTTGGGGACCTGGGTGAGACAGGTATTTGAGTGGGTTTTAAGAATACATTTGAAAAAAGGAAAACTAGGAGGTTGAGGCTTGACATTTTTTAATCAGAATAATATTCAAGTCAAAAAAGTGGAGAAATAAAGAAGTTATTAACGACAGTAAAGAGTGGGAGAAGAAAACAAAGGAAATAATAAGATTAAAGAGATTTCAGAAATACTTAACAAGATAAAGAGAATGTGGGCGGTTATGAGGGTGTTGAAGGCAGGGAGTGGAGCTCGGGTATAATTTTACCTGTATACCTAATGATATTTAAGTATGAGCTGTCAGAGAAGTAACTTCTAGGCTAAAATAAGGTATATGTAAGGACTCAGAAGGTGAGAGGTGTATTATTGGCCTTTTAAAAAAACCTACTCATTGTATAATGCTATCTAAGAACATTGACTTCCCAGCTGTTGCAGTGGTTCTAATCCTTACAGAATAGCACAACTTAAGGGGTATAAGGTCATTTCGTCTAGGCCACTCCAAACTATACTCAGTGAAACTCCAGGATTTTTGAGATTTTTTTTCAGTTTTCTATGAAGGTATATGAAAACGATAATTAAACTTTAGGTATTTTTGTTAAATTACTAAAGTTTTTTATATTAAACTTGCATGAGGGTGTTATTTCTGGATGCAGCTAATTTTCTTTTATCTTCAAATTAAATTCTTATCTGTACTCTATAGCATTAATTATTCTTGAAGGTGTGCTTTTGAAGCAACTCTAACCTGACCAATTTAAAGTATTTATTGACCCCCCCCAAAAAAAATCTAAAGAAAACACATGAAAGAAAATATATAGACAGAGACTAGCCTCAGTCCCTAAAGAAATTTACAAAAATTTAAAGCAATCAAACGTCAAATTTGCCTAAAAACTGCCTTAGTCAGCAAACAATTAGTCTCCTTGTCATGCACAGAGAAGTAAGCAGTAATACCTGTTTAAAATATATCCTTGCTTGTACAATGTTATGGAGGAAGATGGCGGAAGATGATGAATATGATGACCTCATGATGCACCAAGAAACCATGAAGAGAAAAGCTTACAGAAAGCTTGTGAAGCATGGCAGCCATTTCAGAATGTGTCATTTTTACATTCTTAAATACAACAAGGCTCTCCAAGAAAGGATGTTCCACTCTCTTTTTTGTTGAATGTGTAACAGAATCTTTAATACATTTTATCTCCATGGAAGTCTGACAGACAAGAAGGGTAGCTACCAGAGAAAGAGTCTAGAAGACAAAGACAGCCTATCTGAGTAGGACTGGAATGAAGCCATGTGAGAGCTTAAAAAATTGAGTGAGATTTGATGTGAAGGCCAAGAACTCAGTCCTGCCTATTTTCCTTTTTCTCAGGCATTACCCTATGGGGTGACTGCTGGCTCATAAAGTTTTCCCAAGGAATTTGATTTCATTAATCTTTTCCATTAGATTACTGCTTCAGTCATCATAAAGAAGAGACAGCCGACAGAGAGACAAATCGATAGTCAGATAGAGAAGCACATAGAGAATCAGCAGGGTGGGGGCAATTTGATCACAGTCCAGGGCTGCTATTTTCCTTCTCTTCTTAGTATTCTTTTCTCTCTAGGCTTTTGCAACACCACTGTCACCTGGCTCTTCTTGCTCTCTATCAGGCTACTCCTTCTCCATCTGCTTTGCTGGATCCTCATCTAGGTCATGCCCTAGATTCTGTCTTGAGCTCTCTCCTCCCTCTATATCATCAGCTCCCATAGATATAATTACCATCTCTATTCTGATGTTTCTCAAATCTCCTATCCTGCCTTAACTTCTCTGCTGATTTCCAGTCTTGTATTTCCAACTGTCTTTCAGAAATCTCAAACTGTACATCCAAAATGTCCAAAAACCTTATTATTTTTCCCCCCAAAGTCCTCTCCCACTCCTAATTTCCCTATTACTGTTGAGGGCAATACCAACCTCCCAATTTCCCTAGTCTCACTGGCTAGATATCATTCTTCATTCCTCACTACCTCTCACAACTCATAACTCAATCTGTTGCCAAGGTCTATAGATTTTTGCCTTTGTAGCGTCTTTCAAATACACTCTCTGTTCTCCTCTGACATTGCAATCACCTCACACATTACAAGAGTTTGCTCACTAGTGCCTCATGCCTCAAGTCCCTCCCCTCTTCAATCCATTCTCAATTTAGCCACCAAAGTGATTTTCTTAAAATACAGATTCAATCATATCACCATCTCCACCCCACACTCCAATAGCTCCTTATCACTTCTAGCATCAAAACCTTTCATATCCTATCATCTTCCCCCCACCTTTTCCATCATCTTACATCTTACTTCCTACTACTCTTCTATTCAACAACACCAGCCTTGTTATTCCTTGAACAAGACCCTTCTCTCAACTTCAGGAATTGTTGCTTGTCTGTCTGCCACATCTGGAATGATCTCTCTCCTCATCTCCATCTCCTGGCCTCAAGTACTAGCCAAAATTCCATCTTCTATAAAAAGCCTTTCTCATCTCTTAATTCTAGTGCCTTCCCTCTATGAATTACTTTTTTCTGGTGTGTAGATTGCTTGTACATATTTATTTGTTTGTTGTTTGCCTCATGAGATTGGGAGTTCCTTGAAGTCACTCTTTGCTCTTTATCCTTAGTACTAAAGCCAGTACCTGGTACAGAGTAAGAATTTCACAATTATTTATTGACTGATTACCAATGTGATAGTCGATATTTGAAATGTTACCTACTCTCACTAAAGTGTCTTCCTCTCAAAAGCATCTCATTTGCCTTTGGAATGAAGGTAAACTGGCCAATAACGCTTGGATTGTTTGTGCTGGGGATGACCTGCTCTTGTGGAGTATGGAGGATCTGGGAGTAGGGAGATAACACCTTTACCCTTTACCCACCTAGGACCCAAACATGCAATTCATTTTGCTGATACTCCCACACCCTGGTAGCCCTTGGGTGGTCAGAGCTTTGTAGGAGGACTTTCAAAGGAGTGTTCTATACAGTAGCTCCTAACTAGTTTCTGTTTCAGTTTCAATGAAATATGCAACCAAAAAAGGGAAATGAATAGGGAGGGTTCGCTAGGGGCAATCTTCTTTTTAATTGTACTATATTATGGAAATGCTCATTTTGTTGCATGAACTGAAAATAAAATAGATTTTAAAAGAAATAAATCTCTCAGATGAGGGGTGGGGTCAAGAGTCAAATACTTTCAGTAATTAAAAGCAATAGTCCATTTTCACTTCCATACTCTAAGATCAATATTAAAGCAGAGCTTACACAACTGGATCAAGTTGCATGAGTTTGGTATGGTAGAAAGTAGGAGAGAGCAGAAATGTCATAGGAGAACAGTTTGATGAGAAGTGAGAATTATGCATGTAGCCCTTGGGGAAGTCAGAGTACCTGCACTCTGATGATATCACTTTACTTGAGGTTTAAGCACATTGCCATTTTTTAGTCAAATTATATGCTGCACTCCCTTGTTAGTCAATTAATTAATGATTAAATAGCAACCTATTTTTTTTTCCTGTTGGCTTGTAGAAAACAGGAAACCAGACGTGTGAGCAATCCCTTAAATGTCACTTGGAACATCCATCAAATACATGGGAAGCACATGTCAATGTCATATTTAGTATTAGGGTTCATAAAATTTTTTTAACTGTTTAGATCAAAGATAAAATATAGAAGACAAAAAGGAGAATAGATAACATTATTTTTCATTTATTAATTTATTGCTATGTAACTTTTTTTGGAGATAAGTGATATAGAAATTTTTAAACTTTTTTACATATTTTGCTATTTATGTTTTCCACAAGTTCATTCCAGAGATTTTTCTTTGACTCTGAAGACATTTTCACTTGGATGTCAGACACCAATTTTAAAATACTATATCTAGACAAGGGGAATCAAAAGAAAAGAATCATGTATTGAGCTTATACTATGTTACAAGCACTACGCAAAATACTTTACACTTTTCTAGATTAAACCTAAACATTTGAGGGGCCCACAAAAATTACTGCTACTTTGAGAAGAATCATGTAGATATTTTAGTGACTTTACAATAAATTCAATTTAATATTTCTTTTATTCTTTTAAAATAATTTTTCTCAGTACTCCTCATTAGAAGTGTCAAATTAGCCAAAGTTAATTTACAGATTAGTGCTGTACCAATCAAACTACAAAATGGATACTTTACAGGGTTATACAAAACAATAACATTCACTTAGAGAAACAAAAGATATAGAATATCAAGGAAAATAATTGGGGGGAAGCAGCATGGCTAGACTATAAACTATAATTATGCATCAATCAAAACATTGGGTTAAAAATAGCAAAGAAGTTCAATAAAACAGACTGGATAAGGAAAAATACAAATAATTGAGCTCAATGACCCAGTGTTTATCTGATGAACCTAAAAATATATACTATCTATTTGACAAGAACTAATGAGAAAACTGGAAAACAGTCTGGCAGAAATAAGTTAAGAACAATATTGTACACCATATCCTACAACAAAATAAAAAGATAAAGATCATTTATAAATGGAAAATATATTTTTTCATAGAAGAGATGATCCTAATAAACCTTTTATAACATGGGATAGAAGATCCTAAACATATGCATTAAAAAGATCATTTATTTATTTACTGTAGCTTTCTAACTGTTGAATACCTGGCTTTGATTTCACCATGTCAGGTAACCTTATTTTTCTCACATACTTGTCAGAACAGATGAAAATGAAGAATTTGAAAATGTCTTTGTTTCTATCTTTACAATATATATATATTTACAACTGATGTACTAAAATACATACTTTTTCTGGAAAGAAAAAAGGACTTGCAATTATAATATCATCCTATTGTTCAAGTGTATTTATTTCAATCAATTTACTTAAATATTCTTCTTTTGCATATTTTCTAAATAGGCTTAATTTTTTTTTGAAAATGATAATTTCTTTGTCTATCTGAAGACAATGAATTCTCTGGGCAGGAGAGGATTATAGTCAGTCACTAAGTTTTTATTAAGCCTACTATATGCCAGACAAATCTGCTACAAAGGAATTCACAGTTTAATTGATAGGGGAGATAATATGTAAACCACTATATACAAACAAGATGCATACAGGAAAAATTAAAGCTAATCAACAGAGGGAAATCACAGTATTGAGACATAATGGAAAAGGCTTCTTGTAGAAGATGATACTTGAAGGAAATCAGGGAAACCAGGAGGCAGAGGTGAGAAGGGAGAGGATTCCAGGCATGGGTGACAGTAAAAATGCATGAAATCAGGAGACAGAGGTTCTTGTTAGAGGGACATGAAAAAATTCAACAGGATAACAGAGTGTGTTGGGGTGAGAAAGGTGGAAGAAGACTGGAAAGGTAGGAGGGGGCCAGAATTTCGTGGGTTTTTTTGTAAGTTAACAAGCACTTATAGAATAAATTTGCAAAAGTATCTATAAGAAAAAGTATCTATTCTTGTCCTGTGTTTGAAAAACTGTTAGATGAAATAGTTTCTAATTAGATATTTTATTAGATATAATTAGACACAGTTTTCTTTTTATCCTGCATTAACATTTTAAAATTGCAGCCTGCTGTCTAAAGAATAGTCACATAATGTTTCATGAACATCTTGCTAGCACTTCATCAGATTGTCTGAATGTGTTATTTGTATTTTGGGTTTAATTTTGTAAATGTACAAAAGTAGAAGTATGAAGGGAGAGGAACTTGTAAGATAGGAGAAATATAGTCTAGATCAAACTGACAAACTTCAACAACTGAAAAAGTTGGAGGGAGCTCTAAGAGAGGGAATAACTGTAAGTCAAAGAAATATATCTTAAACAAATGTGTGTATGAGTGATACAACAGATTAAAGAAAAATTACCCAGTTAGTGTTTTTAATAAACTCTCAAACCAAAAAAAAGTATTTTCTTTTTAAACACATCAAAATACCTTTGGAGTAAAGATGATTTTTCTTTTTCAATTAATTGATCAACTGATGAAAACCGCCACATACTCACAACATCATCATTACAAATTTTAAACTGTACAGGGCAAAATACAATTTGCACACCTATTCTTGATAATGCTTTCTGTTCTTCCACTAAAAGCAAAAGAAGAGACACATGGGGAAGACAACAAGATGACAAGGGGATGACAAGTCATACAATGTTTAAACAGTTTAAAGGCTTTTCCAGGAGCATCCCACAGAAATGATATGAACTCCTTTGTTTGCTAGAGAACCTGAAAATCAATAACTGTCTGGGTGTTTTTTTAAAGACATTTACAAATGTTGATTAAACAATGGCATTTATAGTAGTGGAAGAAGATTATTCATCTGATTTTTGCACCTGCACTTTACATCTGCAATCCTGCTCGGATTTTACTCCATGGGACAAGATGATCCTTCCAAGATAAGCTAATCACCAGAAATTTCATTAGGGTGCTCAGCCTTGGACACAATCAGGATCTTTCCAACTTCCTCTGCCTTGCTCTTCTCTTTCAAGGAGAGACATTAGATTCTGCTCAGAGCCTTTGTTTATAAATGACTGGACCTGTACTTCAGTTTATTCCAATTTACATCTGCAGCCTGGCTTAGTTTCAAGTCCATACAACAAGATGGCCCCCAAAGGTATTCCCTAGTTTGCCACCCCTCCTTTCCCCACTTTCCATCTCCCTTTTATGTGTTGTCATCTTGAATTAGATTGTATGCTCCTTGAGGGTAGGAACCATCTTTCTTTTTCTTATTTATATATCACAGTGCTTGGCACACTGCAGGCTCTTAATATATGTTTATTGAATTGAATTGGTTAAGACAGAGTTTTTAAGGGGTCTAAAATTTGAGCATTTCTCCATGTGGGCTAGTTGATATTAAATAGAGGACCAGGGTCAGATGAAGGTATCACTCAGAGGCTGCTAACGATTTTTTTTAAACTAGTACTGATCTGGTTGCCTGAGAATATTCATGAAAATCTCAAAGATGCCTAACTTAAAACCAATAGCTGTGGGGCAACTATGTGGCACAGTGGATAGAGCACTAGCCCTAGAGCCAGGAAAATCTGAGTTCAAATATGACCTCAGGCTAACTATCTGACTGAGGGCAAATCACAACCCAGATTTCCTCAAGAAACCCAATAGAAGCTTAGGTAGTGAAAGTGGTTCATGATAAAAATAAATTTCTGTAACCAAGAAAACTACTACCCACTGATATAATAATTAAAAAATAATACATACAATTGCTCAGTTTTTTAGTATTGCCTTAACTGAACAAATTCAATGTTTGCTGCATACCAAAGCACCAAGTCCTTTCATAGTCAATCAAGCCAAAAGCTCTGTGAATGTTCTCATAACATTTATAATTATTGCCTCTCTTGCAGTGCCCCCCATCATACTTTTAGATGAAGTTTGTGAGTTTCAACTACACCATATTTCTCCTATCTTACCAATTTCTTTCTCTTCCTACTCCTATCACACTTGTATAAACATTCTAACTGATGCTGCCCTCCTGCTCTCTCCCTCCAGGGTATTCCTTGTACTACCAGGTTAATCTTCCTTATGCACAGATCTCATCTGCTCAAAACCCTTCAACAGCTGTTTATCCTGCACAGTTCACATGATTTGTTTCGATATTTAAGGTCCTCCACAACTGGGTACTACGACTATTTTTAGCTTTTCTTCATGTACAATTATTCCTTCCCCATCGTGACTTTCTCCATGGTGATTTCAATATATAGCAGCTCAGCATAAAAAATTAAATGGAAATTTTAAAGTTTTGCGGAAGCCACAGATGACATGGGAAGGCCAACAGATGACACAGAACAAGTTTAGAAACTCAAAAAATGCTGAAAATATTTGCATAGCATTGTATAATGTCAACATATTTTATCTCTTAATGCTGTAATAATTAAGACTTCTTTTCTGGTATGAAGAGAACAAAAAAAAATTTGTTCAGATTTTCCAGATTGCTGGAGTTCTGGGTCCCTAACCCCAGTAATGTGGAAGGGATAACTGAACACTACATTTCAGACAAACTAGTCTATTTTCTTCATATATCATATGCTGTCTTGTTTTCTTTATTTCTATGATTCATTTTTGTTGTAACGCCCTCCTTCGCCATCTTCATTTCTACCTGTATCCCCTAGTCAATATTGATATTAGTTGCATATGACTTTTCATAACTGCCTTTGGCCCTTTCATGCATTTAGATATAATTTTATTTTATGGTTATTTGTGTATAGATCATAGTCACTGGTTAGACTGTAACTTTTACAAAGACGGGTATGTCTTGTAAGATATTTTTCTTTCCTCTAGCATTTGGAAGAGTGCTCTGAATGTAAGCTTAGCAAACATTTGTTCAAATTGATGATATTGAATGATGAGCTGTTCAACACATGAGAATAATTATTAATAACAATTTTCAGAACTTTCCACAGTTCTAAACTACATAATTAAAGATAATATTGAAATATAGGCAAGTGATGAGTCATCTATTCATTCCTAACCAATTAAGTATAAAAATGTTCTGCTTTCCAGGTAAAAAATAAATGGCAGAGACATTTGTCAGTACTCAAATCATGTGAACAGTATTTTCTGTTGTCCTCTTAGAAGATTTATATACTCTTGTATTTCATGAACATGTGAGTACATTTAAAATACCTTTCTAAGTGCACTAAACATTATTTGGCTGCATTAAACATTATTTGGCTTTAAGCCACCATCCATGCTTTCAAGCGTAGAAAGGATTAGTCATACAACACTGACCAAGAATTAAATACTCATACCTGCAAGAAACAATTTTTTAAAAAAATTTAAATATTTAGACAAATATTCTAAGAACAGGGCTTTACTCCTCAATTAGATCATTTTCAGTCTCACCACTGATATCTAATCTAGGGAGGTTAAAAGGAAGTCTCTTCCATTCTGGAGTAGTCCTGGAAACTTTCGGAGGTTTATCTGGCCCTGGAACATTCTACTCCCTAAATAAAAAATTTTATTCTAAAGCCTAGTGGAGGGTTTAAGTTTAAGTATATGACTATAGTGATCATGAATTGTTATTTAAGTCTATTTGTTACAGGTTTGGGAACATTACAAGACAGGTCTGAAGATGAAGATATATTAGGGCTTACTGGTTTCTCTGAAGTTTGTTATTATATTAAAAAGGAATAATGGATGCTTGGTTATCTTCTTGTTGCCAAGACACTATACTGAAACCTTGATGTCATCTTTGTAATTGATGAGGAAAGTGACACAAACATTCACTAAAATATAAAAAAGTCACATACATGCAACTTTGCTCCAGGAAAGTCCTAGAAACTTCTGCAGGTAGAAATCCCAGCTCACTTTCAGGTCAAATAACATTACAAAATGTTTGTACAAGTCTACCACCAGTACAGTAGTGTACCTATATTCCTACTTATCTATTGGACTTTTTGGTCTTAGTTATTCCTGTTAGTAGTCTATATATACCAAATACTCATCAGAGAAATCTGACACAAAGAATTTTCCCTGTTTCCCATTTTATCACAGATGGATTAATTTTATTTGTGCAGAAGCATTTCAATTTCAGGTAATTAAAATTACCTAATAGCTTTTGTAATTGCCTCTACCCCTTGTTTGGCTAAGCATACATCTCCTCCCCATAGCTGTGAAAGGCATGTACTATGTTTCTCTTCTAATATTTTGTTTATTACTATGTGATCTTTAATAAGTAAGTCATATGCTCATTTTGAATTTATTATGGAATATGGTATAAGATGTTGGTATAAGGCTAATTTCTATCAGATTGCTCTTCAGTTCTCCCAAAAGATTTTATAAAATAGAGAATTTTAAATAATTTATTTTTAGATTTATTGATTTATTGAGTTCTAAAGTTTCTTATTTCTCCTTCTCTGATCTATTCCAATTCTTTACTTCTCTCTCTTTTTAAACCAATGGATGACTTGTGCTTTAAAATGCAATTAAAAGTCTGGAAGTACTATTTCTCTTTTATTGCTTCCTTTTTCATTATTTCCCTTCATTGACTAGTTCATTTATTTTTCTGAATGAATTTTATGATTATTTTATGCAGTTGTATAAAGCATTTCTTTGATAGTTTGGCATAATATCTATGTTAACTTAGGAAATAATGTAATTTTTATTATGTTGGCCTGATCCAGTCAATAGTAGTACACTATTTAAGTACTTTATCTATATTCTTCCAGAAGCACTATGCAGATGAAGATATAGAAGTATTTTGTGTGATTTGTGATATCTGTGATGTCCAGATAGTCTATGCAATTTGTAGTTATTTTGAATGGAATTTCCCTTTCCATGTTTGCCTCTTGGATTCTCTTA
>JAQQSK010012887.1:0-11692 GCA_028658325.1 Potorous gilbertii | reverse complement strand
AAATACTTTAATTGGCAAATTTAGTCTTACTATAACAAAATATCTAAACAATTTCATAAACTGCCCACAATGTCTTTTCCCTGGAAACAATTAATTGAAAGAATATGAGTGATTGATAAGTTCAGAGGTTCCTTGGTTTAGAGCTAGAAAAGACTTAGAGTGCCTTACAAATGAAGTATATGAGGCCCAAAGAGGTTAAGTAATTTGTCAAGGTTCACTTACATAATGGCAAAGGTGACATTAGAGATAAGTCTTTTCAACTCTAAAATCAGTGATCATTTCACTGGATGATCCAAAATTCACATATTCAGAGTAAATATAGCATGTATATGTGTGTGTGTGTGCAGATATTCTACATGTATATACCTGTGTGTATGGTGGTTATGTGTGTATGTTCAGGTGAGTATTTTCTTGCTACTAATAGCAGTTAAGTATGTGGGAGAGATGGAGTGTTGTCTATGGCTGAATATATCCATGGGGGTGTATATGTGAGTATATGCATCTTTAGGGAGATTTCTAGATCAAACATTATTACAATTTCTGCAACTTTGGTATTTATAAATAATTTTCTGAGAGTGTCTCACACCTCCCACAGTAGTGAATTTGTGTACCTATTTTTCCGCAACCTATTCATTTCTATCTTTACATGTTTTATGGTGAAAGGTGATTATTCTAAGTTGTTTTTATTGTAATCCATTAGTTGTTATATATTTTGAATAGTTTTTTTCAAATGGTTAATGATAATTTGAATTTTTCTTTAAAAATTATATTTACATTTTTAATCATCTCTATATTAAGGGATGAATGAGTCTTGTAAATTAGTATCAATCCTTTATAGATTTTGGAAATAAAAAGATTTATGACATTTAGGTTAAAAGATTTTTCCCAATATGCATATTTTCTTCTCATTCTAGTTGCATTGTTTTTATTTATATAAAACTTTTTTTATTTTTATATACTAAAGTTGTTTATTTTATAAAATATTTATATATATATTTTTCTATTTAAAGTTAACAAAATTAAATATATTAAGAAACTGGAAGATACACAGAGTATCTCTGCTGCCCTGTGTCATGTGGTAAAGGTGAAAGCTTATCAATCACAAACTAGTCATGATAACATACTTAGGAAGTGCTTTGTTGGTACTTTAATTTTGTGTAGACATTTTATATTTGATTCCAGTCTGACAGTCATTTGGTGGAAAGTAGGCTCTTGGATTGGAGATTTAAGACATTTATCTCATCTCATTTAGCCTATCACCTTCACTAACTATGTACAGTGAAAAATAAAAATGTAAGGGGAGAGTGACCTTGGACCCTCTCCTTCTGAGGTCAACATGTAGCCTGTGAAAAGGGAACTCAAGTTCTGGGTTTTTTTTAATTGGAAATGATGTAATTGGAATCAAAAACATTGTAAGTGGCAAAAATTCAGAAGGTATCCATCAGTTGAATGCAATCTACTTTTGCTGATAGAATATCCAGAGAAAAAAAGAGAGACTTTTGGGATCCAGTCCATTGTACCTGACTCATCTAGCCTCAATGTAGATTTGAACTTGGTGGGAGCAATAGCACGTGTAAACTGACCTGTGTCAACTATCTCTAAAAATTAAAGTAGTATTAGAAAGACTGTCTCCCTTAAAGTGTTAGAAGGAAATGACTGTATCTTTTTTAAATCTTTGGAGTTAATATTCTTATATAAAAGCTAATTAATATAAGTGGTTAAATAGAAAAGGGGTACCAGTCATTCACGGCTACTTAATAGTAGGGAGAATAAAGTCAGTGTGGGCCCAATCCAACAGTAATAGAGAAGATTCACTTCAGCCTCTACAGGTAGCTCTGGTAGATAAAAGCATATTCAGGATGTAATTTTTTTTAAGAATTGTGTTCTCTGAAAGAATGGAAAGGGCTAAACAAAAGAGAAAGGTTATGTAAAGAGGCAAAGAGTACTTGTTGTATATCAGGATGTTGGCATAGAAAAAGGAAAAATGGTAACCAAGCATTAATCATGACACAATTTTTAAAAACTGGAAATAGCTGATGAACGAATCAACAAATTTAAACAGTCATTTTAAAAGTATTTATCATCATGATTATGCTAAGTTCTATGTGGCACATAAGTGGTAGATAAAGATCTGGGTCTCAAATCAGGAAGACCTATTTCATGAATTCAAATGGGTAAGTCACTTAACCCTGTTTGCCTCAGTTCCTCGTCTGTAAAATTACCTGGAAAAGGAAAGGGCAAAGCACTCCAGTATCTTTGTGAAGAAAACCTAAAGGGGCTCACAGAAGGTTGGACATGACCAAAAAGCAACTAATCAGCAAAAATACATATAAATGACAAAAGTGACAGTCACCAAGCTCAAAGAGTTTATATTCTAATTGGGGAGACAGCTCATATAGGAAAACTGTGTGTAGGGAAGAGAATTTTGGTCTTGGGAAATCATGGAATGATGACTTGTCCCACAGGGAAGTTAATTGACAAGCCCCTTCCAGAGATAATAGTTTGATTACTGTATCCAATTAGAAGAAAGTAATCACTTAATGAATGCATATTGCAAGACAGATTGATGGAATTCCTCATGAGGCAATGATGGAGATTATTTGCTTACTGGATTTAAATACTTGGGTCATGTTTCTGTGATCTATCAGAAAACTTTCTTAAAGTTGGCATATTTGATGGTGTATACGATGATTATACAATGTTGACAATGCACACAGTGGCAAATGTTGCCATCAGAAGGATGAGTAGCTGAAGATTACTAAGTCCTAGGTAAATAGCCTGAAGACCTCAGGGTCAAAGGTGTTATTTTCTTTCCTGGTGACGTTTAAAAGTAGATGCTAGAGAAAAGAAAAGAAGATTATAGTGACAATTGATAAGTAAAGAATATATTATCTGACAAAAGAATCTGGATTATGTTCTGTCTTTGATTGGTGTACAATTCAAAGAGGAATATTTTTGGAATCAGAGGTCCTGGTTTCCAGTATCACATATGTTACTTACACTATCATTATGACCTTGGATGAGCCACAGTCTTCTTATTTACAAAAAAAAGGAAATTATCTTAATTTTAATGACCTCTATCAAAACCTTTTTGTCAGGTTTGTCTTCTCCAGAGTTCATGCCATCAATGTACAGATGACTCCTTAGGTTGTGTACCTCTTGAATGGAACCCATCAAGGGAGGGACAGCTCTATTGCCTTTGCCAGCAGTAAGCAGTTTCAGAAACCAATCCCACCCTTGATCCCATCAAAATCCCACTCTCTTGGTCCTGACCTCTAGTCAACCCTGTCTCATTAGGATCCTTCTTAGATTCTTCCTCAAGATCCTCCCTAAACCCCTTCTCTTATTACCCCAGACTACTTGGCCACTCTAGATTCCCCCCACAGTCTTTCCATCTTACCTCCATGAAGGTGCTTAAATTCAACATAGCTCAGATTGAATCTAACTCAAATTCTATTTGGCCTGCTTGTCAATACAAGTGTCACAAATGGTGAAGCTTCTTAAGAGTCAAAGTAATATGGTGGATCTTTAATAAACTTTGTTTTCCTTTGACTAAAAAAAAAGCATAATCTGTGTTACACGGCTTTGGATTTGACTTACAAGACATAAAGCATGGGAATGATGGATTCTTGGAAAGTAATAGTGTATACTTACAAAGAGCCAGTAAAATCAATGACTTTTTTTTACTTGACTTATGATTTCACTGATATAAGTTACTCCTAAAAAGTAAACTCTTTCTACCAATGCAGTTAAGAGACTTATTTTGAATTTATAGTCTTAGAGAGATGGAAGGAAGGAAGGAAGGAAGGAAGGAAGAATATTTTAAGTAATCATTAAACTTGTTCTTGCCAGTTATCCTGTAATAACAAACTAATTTTGCCTTGTTTAAATAATAAATAGAAAAAACACAAAACTTGGAGTTAGAGAAAAGGATTGGAGTTAGCTACATGTCTTGGAACAAATGACTTAATGTCACTAAAGCTCTTTTTCCTCAGTAAGAGACTGGAAGTAGAATTGTACCTAGCACTTTTGTGATGAGGTAGCAAATCTTTTCCTAGAGTAATTGACACAGAACATACCCTGACTTTTGGGAGAAAAGGATACTGGGATACTGGGAGTCCACTTCTATTATCAAAAGAGAGGAGCAAAATGGGGTGGACAAGAAAGGAATCCTCCAAATCTGGTGAGCTTTTCATCTGATAGTTTTTTTTTCCATTTTTTCCCTTGAATAATGCTTCTTCACAGTTAGGTGCTACACTGTATTGTTGAGTTTTGCTCCAAGACTATGTGTTCTCAGCTTTTTATACTCAAGAACAAAGGTCCAAACATTCCATAGATGGCTCTGATTCTATCTAGTATGGCTGCAACTACAACCCATCAGTTTTATATTGCTTCATTTCTTTGGAAAGAAAAAAATAGTAAAAGTTAATTAATGAAGTGATTTGTGGGGATGTGGGCATAATATAAAAAGTCAACACTAGTTATCTTCTAGGTTTAGAATAAGCTGATTATTTTGAACCAATATTAGCTTGTTTCAGAAGAAAATTCTAAGTCAATATATCAAACCTATGAGAAATATCCCATATTAGAGAAAGAGAGAGGGAGAGAGAGAAAGTTTGAATTTATGAGATCCAAGGAATGAAGTGCAGTCAAATGGAGAAGAACTGAAAGAAGAAAACTGAATTTGGTAGTTTGTAAACTTGAAGAGAAAAATTTCAGTGGATTGGTAAGACCAGAAATCAGATATCAAGAAGTGAGGAATGAGATAAGGATTAGGAATTAAAAATTTTAAATATGTGTTTATGTGTGTGTATGTGTATATGCATATGTGTGTGGATTAAAGATTAACAAAATTGTAGCTGCAAGTTACAAAAGGAAAGGCATTATAGATGTTTAGTTCATGTTTTAAACAATTTTACATTCATATGGGTGCTCTTCTTCAATAGGTGACCTCTATGGTCCCTTTTGTCCCCATCTATATAACTCTGGGAGCTCTTAAAGTTAATTCAAATTTAGATTATTCAATTTCTGAGAATACTAACAAAGTCCAGGCTAAGAATTATATTAACAAAGTAAAATATTCATTTTGGAAATTAATGAATTATAATGCAACAAAACAGAATAACAGACCCCATTTCCATTCTCCTTCTCTCTCCTGGAGTAGTTTGGGTACCCAAACATTCTAAACATTCAGAACTTTATTGAAGGACTCTTGAGCAATGTTCTTAAATATTTAGATTAGCAGTTAACATCTTCAACAAAGAGAAAATCTGTATCCTTACATGAATCAGGTCCTGCTAGTCCTGGAAGTTCAACATGTCTAAGCTGTCTCCTCTCCTTTTTATACCTGATTTAACTTAAGATTACATCATTGTGGGCCAGACAGCCAAAACACTTGTTTCTGCAAATCTTTGGTTACTAAACACCACCACTGAAGATTTCCTCCCAAATGTAGCCATCCTAGACTATTCTTGAAGTCTCTGTTTGTGTGAGGTACAGAGACCTTTACCAATGAATCAGAGACTCAGAGATATTCGCAGAAAAAATAGTTCCCTTATTGACTTTCTAGAGAAACGACTCCCCCAGAGCACCCAAAAGGTGGTGCCAACCAAAGAAAGCTGAGCTGTGTTTAGTTCAGCAGATATATAGGTGCTAACTGCAATCTCTCCTCCCTAGACCTCTTCCTCAGGACTCATTGGTACAAGTCATGAGGGTACAGTCTATTCCTGGCAATCTACTCCAGCAACAGAGAACAAAAAACAATTTCACACATTAGCCCTAAAAGAAAAAGAAATGGGAGGGGGAGAGGTGTTATTCCTCCCTTCTATCTGCCTAAAAACAAGGTGGGGGAAAGGCAGAAAAATTATAGAGCCCAGTCTGGGAAAATATAGGGGCTAGTCTTGGGAAAGTATAGGGAGTAGTCAGGGAAAGTACAGAATATGTTGAAACATTTCTTCTACAAGATCAACCTGCTGCAAATGTTTCAACAAGACAAGAAACAATTAGCTCCTTGAGGAGGCTTCGCGCTGTCTTTCCCCCATCAATAGCTGGATAATATTCATGAGGTTTGCTTCAATATTTTCTTTTAAGGCAATGATCTTAAGAATGGGGACGGATCATACTAAAGACTTCATAGAATAACTATAAGGGACATATAATCAAACAATTAAAAGTTAGGGAGAGGGACTGTATACTTCTCTCCCCTCTACAGAAGTCATGGACTTGTCTCCAAAACTACTCCTAAACTTCCTTTTTCTATTGTGTTTCAGCATTCAGTGAAACTGCATCTTCTTGACTCTGCTCTCTCATGACTTCATTGGCAGGTGCTAGGCTTAGTGCTTTGAGAAAGTAGATAGTTTTAGTGACAACCAGTCAATGTGCCCTTTACCCTGTCTTTTTTTTTTCCAGTGGAATAGACAGGCTAAGTATTCTCTGATTCATTAAAATCCAGAATATATTTATAATTATATTTTATTTTCCCCAAATTCTCTATCTCATTCTTTTGAGTTTCTTTTCTTTAAATAAATTTTACAGTGTATATAAAGATTAATACATTGTTAAATATAAATAAATATATCACAAATAAAGACATATTCAGGGTACATGCTCAAAAATGTTTACTGATAGTAGCTTGTGATCAAAACATTTGTTCTGTGAAATACTTATACTCAGGCCTAGCAGCCTGATAATTTTAGAACTTTCTTTAGCATCTATACTAGTTACAGATTAAAGACTAGAATTCATCAATGTCACAAGCATTCTTCTAAATGTAGAAATTATACCAATATATAGACTATTTACAGATATCATGACTTAGACACACATTTCACGTTTGTGACCTGAATTGTAACCCACTCTTCCGTTAACTGATCCTGTTTTGCCTGTCCCTTTCAGAGCTGACCTGTTAATTTTTCAACAAATCTACCTTATCTCCCAGTTATATGGATTGAAAAAAAATCTAGATTCTGTCCCTAACTAGCTATGTGGAACTAATTTGAGAAGTAACTTCTCAGAACACCAGTTTATTTATTTATAAACTGAAGAAACTAGAATACTTAATGGCCTCCAAGGACCCTTATAATTCAGATACTATGGATCTCAGTTACTTTTTCTCTTTGGACTAAATGTAAGTAGTCCTTATGATCTAAAACATTCTGTTATGTGTCGTAGTTAAACATGTTTTCTTTGAGCAATAGTTGATAAGATTTGTATCATATTTGATTTCTATTTACATTTATTGATTTAAGAATTCTAGAAATGGAAGGTTTTTACCTAATCATTCTAGTCATATGTTACCTGGTGGAGGATGAGGAATAATGAGGTGGAGGGAGGGAAGTGATTTGGTGTCACCTAGTATGCCTGGTGAGAATTGCTGGAGAAAGAAGAATATGATACAAAAGGTTACTCTCCTTCCCTAACCCTATTCTTCACTGAGAATAGTCCAGTAAACAACAAAGATTTTACAAGGTCTCTGAAGGGAGGTTGGGGGATGGAGTAGGGTATTATCTCGGTTGTCCTAATTTTATTTGGATGTATTTTAAATAGTACACAGTATATATCAAAGGAAAGTAAATATAGCTGAAAAATTCAAAACTGTTTATAACTTGTATTTTAAATATGTCTAGAGAGAAACTCTGTGTCTGCTTTCTACTAATCAATCTAGTTAAATCTGGAGAAGTCAATGTATGAGTTGGTCAAATGATGAAGAATTTTAGCCACTGCAATTGCCAAAGGTCATCTACCTTTGGTAGTGTTAAATTAGTTTTATGTGGATAAAAGTTGCTACTCACAATGAAACATAATAAAACAAAGGCTAACTGAACTATCACAATGTAGACACAAGCAGTTTTTTATGACTGAAAAAGTACAGGTTTAGGAGGGAGGAGATTGAATTTCTTGTCATTCCTTAGCCATTAATAGATCTTGGACAATTCATTTCAAATTAATGATAATCAGTTTCTTTATATGTAAACTAATGCATTTATGTGTAAACTAATGCATTTGATTAACAACCTCTAAATTCTTTTGCTTGCCAACCTGAATATTCTGTGACTCCCTGATTAATGAGGGCATTGTATCTTACAAGATGAATAACATAGAGCAAAGCAAACAGAATCATGTAAAAAGGAGAAGAATGTGTGATAAGTGTCACTGCAATTATAAAACACAAACATACATATACACACATACATAATATCTGCGTATATATACATTTGTGTATGTATTTACATTTATTTCTATGTACAAATAGATATAAACATGGATATGTGCATATACATTCTTCCTTAAAGTAGACAAGGTCTTATTATATAAATAAGGCCTAAAAATGGGAATCAGCAAAAATTTCTGCAGGGAAAAAAAAATTAAGATCTTGTTACATGAGTGAAGCAGAAGATGTATTTAAGCATAAAGGTCATTTATTTACTTGGAGAGAAAAGTAGAATATTTCTCTGGGAAAGAAAATCAGTTATGGTATCTTTTGGTAGGTTGAGAGTGAGGTTCCAGTCAGCAGGAAATCTAAAAGATGAGTTTTATTGTGAGTTTTCTCATCTAAACAGATGAGCTACATAGTCAGGGAAAGAATTTAAAGGTATAAAGCTGAATTTTCTTCAGGCTTGCAGAAGTGCCTTACTGTTTAGAACCCAACCACAACGTCTCAGTAGATGAAAATGGCCAGCTTCTCTGAGATTCTAAGTGATTTTTTTTTCTTTCAGTAAGCAAAAGAGAATAATTTAGTTTGTAGAGACAAAAAACAAAAACCCAATATAAAAACCAACTAGAAGATGGTAGGAATGGCATAAATATTAGAATTAATATGGTGAAGTTTATTATATTTGTTAATAAATCAATTATTCAATGGCCAATTTTAATAGGTTATATGGATAGGAATCAGTGCTATGAAAAGGAATATAAACATGTTATTATAAATATTAGGCTTTGTGCAAACTTATTTTAGTAGTTGCTATTTTTGTGTTAGTTTGTGTCATTACCTCTCTTCTGCCAAAATAGTCTAATGCATTCCAATTCTCACGTTGAGCTTTCAAGATCTTTTCCTCTTAAAGTGTTTGTGTAGATGTATGGTTTTATGCAAGTACTGAGCAAGAGGAATTTTCTATGAGTAATTTATATATAATAGTTTCCAAATAAAGTTATAAAATTCCAAAAGAAAACTAAATTATTTATTTGACCCAAGGTATCAAATATTTTTTCTTAATAATTTTACCACCTTCAACATATCCCAGCTATATCTACTACTCTTCAAGGAAACAAAATGTAGTCTGGTGATGATTCATGAGTGCAGGGAAAGAGCAATTCTCTAAAGGGGGGAGTTATAGATCTTTAGTTCAATCAAATCTCCAGTAAGTGTAAATTATAAATAGATAAAGCCGTTGCTAATTTTAGGATGTAGAGGGGGTTTGCTTAGGCTTTTCTGATAGGCTCTTGGGATGTCATACTTTGTATGGATTTTAAGAACTGGGGGGGTCGTCTTTCAGTAATAGTCACAGTGTCTTGGAACATTTAATAAAGCAGCCTGAACTGATTCACCATCAGCCAATGAAACCATAAATTCACTGTAAAAGTGATCCAGCTTTGTCTTTCTCTGCTATCTGAGCCAGTACTTGAGTCAGAACATGAAATGCTATTCCTGATCCACCCAAGTGAGAATTTATTAATTGTAGAAATTTCTTTGTATTTCATTGTGGTTTAGAAAAAAATCTCTACAGTAAGTAGTATGGCTTCCTCTAGCTTTTTATGGGCCTCAAGTAAGTATGATGGGATCTTACTTTTTGTACCTGTTTATGGAATATTGAAGAATTCTGGGGACTAAAGTGTTGGAGTAAAAGGACAATGGTCATGCTTCTTTAACAAGCAGATGCAGTTGATTTTGCTGGCTTGTGGACACCACTAAATGATTGTATTTCACTATTCATCTCTGCATGCATTTTTGAGTTGATTCAATGGACCTGGCTAATCTAGAGAGTGACATGATGTCTCCATCATGTTGAGCTATCTTAGCAATTAAGTCTTTTTGTTGCATAAAGATTATTTGACTTATCTCAAGATCAGAATGAAGTAAGTACTCTATATTGAATAGTCAATTGCATTCTTCCTAATTGAAGGTTTTTGATGTTTTCCTTTGGTTTTGAGAAGTTGAGGTAACCTTTTCCATGGGTGAAGAGGATTCTAACTTGTGGTTTGAACCACTTCGAATCTGGTCTACGTATAATGCTCCTGCTAATAAGACTTCATAGTATGTACAGATAGAACCTGACCCACTCTGCTTTTCTTGAATCATGACTGGTAAGGAATCTACACCTTAATCTTCCTACTAAAAATATTTTAAGTAGAAAACACAAGCTATTCTTAATCATGTAAAACAAAACAAATTTGAAAGTGAATCTAAAATACAGAAAGAAAAAATAATGAGGCCCTATTATCGTCATTCCCTTAAGTGAAATTTTTGTCTTCCATTTTTAGAACTTCATCGTGGCCAAAACTTAAATTTAGTTCTTTATCTGGAGAAAAACAAAACACCTACAATGATTATTCTAGCTATTTCCCTGAGGCAGTAGAACCCAAGAACAAACACAGGGTTAAGATAATTAGGTGGCACAGTGAAGCACCTGCCTGGAGTCAGAAAGACCTTACTTCAAATTCATCCTCATATGGCTATGTGATCCTGGGTCAGTCACTTAACATCTTTCTGACTCATTTTCTCAATTGTAACATGTGAATAATACCACATATCTGACAGGATTGTTGTGAAGCTCAAATGAGATAGTATTTGTAAAGTGCTTACTACAGTGTAGGTACATAGCAGGGACTTAATACGCAGTGCTTAATCATTTCTCTAAAGTGTGTTAGTGTATTTATGATAAGATAGGACAGATAGGAATTATAAAGTAGGTGGTAAAGGGAGAAGTGCTTGTGCTGTGCAGACTTCTTTCCCTATCTTTCAGAGAGTAGTATGCATGTATATGTTTGCATGCATTTGTGTATATATATGTGCATGCATGTGCATGTATGTATGTGTGTTTGTGTATATATGTGCACATAAACATAAAGTATAAAAGCATATGTATGATTGTAATGGCAATCAAATTAGAATCTTCTGTTTTTGTGTACTAAAAGTGCCTCTGATTGAGGAGGCTCTTTCCTACCCTTTGATGGGCCTGTCCATTGTAGGAAGCTTGATTAGAGGACTTGTTTTGTAGGAGGGATCCAAGTACCTTTTGCTTTTCCTATTGAGGCCCTGGGTCTAAAGGATATGCCCTCTGATGCTAAAAAGTGTGTAAATACTCTGAGGGTGAGGTTTTACTTTGGGGGCTTAGTTTTTGGAAGAACGTCTGTGTGCCAGATGAGACTCTGGGAAACCACTAAGCAGTCAGCCCCCAACTCTCCTCCACCCTGCTTCCCCCTGCTTTTTGAGAACCCGGATATGGTGCTTCCCTCCTTGCTAAAGACATGTTAGTGGGCAGGCAGTGTGGAAGTGCTGTCGGTTGATGTCTGATTTCTCTGAAAGTTTGACTGATTTTCTCTGATACCTGTGCTTGATTAAAGTGACTGTTAACCCCTCAAAAACTGCCTTTCCTTTTATGAATGAATATCTAAGAACCTGGGATAGCCGGTCCCCCTGTGTGTATGTTGGGTTGTTCACTGACACAATGATATACATATATATATATATATA
>JAQQSK010012886.1:0-11692 GCA_028658325.1 Potorous gilbertii | reverse complement strand
CTCTGCAGCGGAAATCTCCTTCACTGTGTTTCTGCGCGGCTTCCACTGCTCCAGAATTTGTCAGGAGTTCTTTTTAGAGGGAATCCATGGGCTGTGGGTTCTGACCTAGCATAGGTGAGTCTTTCTACTCCGCCATCTTGGCTCCACCCCCCCCTGGCCTTTGTTCTTGACCAGGTAAATGCTGCTAATGAGCTTTGGATCTCATTCCATCCCTGTCCTCTCTTAACAGCCTGTAGAATCTGCCTGAGTATACGCTTTGATATCATACCTTGCTAGGTCACCCTCACACCTACCTGATTAGGACAGTGTTTTCAACATTAATTAATTGCCAGCTATTAATTTTTAAGTAAATTAAACACTTATGCGGGTAATTAATATAAATAAGTACTCAACAAATAATTAAACTCATTAATTATTAAAATGAACAGATAGAAGAAAGACAGTAACAATTGAAGCTGCTCATTTTCTTTAATATCAAATGCCTATTCCATGTATTACTGAATATTAATTTTTTTTTTGCTTTCCTGCTTAGTTTTTCTTATTCTATAGTTGAATATGCATATATTGGACTTATATTTGAGTATTCCCCTTAGGCTAATTAAGTAGGCCAAGATGATTTATTTCAAAGGAGTTTTGCCTCCAGATTAGGATAGTAAGATGTGAAGTGACTTCAAATCTTCATATTCAGAGCTTCAAAAATGTTCAGTCTTATACCAGGGTGGGACTGATCATCCTAGAACTCAGTAAGTGCTTTGGAATAGGAGAATTTGACACTTGGATTATTCCTTGACCTTACTATTTAGCACTATGGAAACTCAAGCACCCTTAGAATCTACTTCCCTGAAGTATTTTCCTGAAAAAGTGTATGGCAGGATACTTTGAGATTATTAAGTTAACTATAAATTAAATCATTTGCAATTTCCTTTGTTGCTCCTTGGATGATGACTGTCTTGTGTGTGTTTTAAAAAATCAGAGCCCTTTTTTTATTCAGGTCAACACATATTATACATATCTTGTTGTTCAGTCATTTTGTTTGTGTCCAATTTTCTGTAACCCCATTTGATGTTTTCTTGGAAATAATACTGGAGTGGATTGCTACTTCCTTCTCCAGCTCATTTCACAGCTGAGAAAACTGAAGCAAACAGAGTTAAGTGACCTGCACAGGTTACACAGTTAAAAGTAGTCTAAGGTCACATTTGAACTCAGGTCCTCCTAACTCCAAGGTCAGCACCTAAACACAGCACCACCTAACTGTTCCATTATAAGTACCTATACATACATATCGCCTGATGGTATGACTTACTCTAACTTTCATTCTGAAATCTAGGTTCAAGATTCAACTTTCATATTGCTTACACATCCATAGCTTCTCTTAGTTTCAGTTGTATCATTAAAGTGTTAAATGGATACAGGGCTGGGTAGAATTCTTAGCCATGCATCAGACACTTATTAGTAGCACAACTACTAGACAAGTGTCTCAACCTTTTAGTCATAATTTCCTTATCTGTAAAATATGATAATAGAACTCACTTTACAGGACAGTTGTCCAATATAAATACTAGTTATTGTTATCTGCAAAATGAAGATGACTTCTACCTACTTAAATTACAAAGTTGTTATAAAGTGCTTTTTAAATAATAAAATGCCATATAATTAAGGTTATTAATGTGAAACATGATAAATTTAATATTCAGTTTGGAAAATAGTATGCTATAATAAGGTACATTATATACTATAATATGATATTATAACTAATAATTATGTGCTTAATATGGAAGGCAATATGATGAAAAGGATAGATATCTGGAATCCAATCTTCGAAGACCTGTGTTCAGATCTTGCCTCTAACACAGACTAACTATGACAATTCACTCTCAGTTCTCTAAGCATATTTCTAATGCTATCAATTTCAGTGAGTGTGGTAGCCTGAATTGTTGGAGATAGTGTCCTTACCTGTGAGTTTGTTATACCAATGGAATCATAAGTTCAGTTCATATTTCCATATCTAGCATATGAGAGAGTTTGGATACTTTAAATTAATTGACAAGCACATTATTGAATCAAATAGAAGATTCATTATAAATTATAATAGTCTATTACTTTCACCTTTATGTTAAATAATTCAATAGACGCACGAGTATGTTCTTACAGACTCAGAGAATCTCAAAGATAAAATGATCCACCAAAGTCATGTGGTCCAACCCATTATAAAACAACATTCCTCTCTACAATATCTCTTAGTGATCATTCAACATTCTATTGAATATTGATAGTGATCTGTTCTTCTACTCTGACCACTGGCTTTTAATTATTGGGTATTCATCATATGCTGCCCAGACCCAGAATCCCTAATCTATACCCTGGTATTCTTCATACTGCCATACTTCTATGCTAACTACCTTTTAACTGTTATCTAGTGTTCAAGGGCCTGCCTTGGGACCCTGGACTTCAATTGGAAAGCATCAACCATATGTTGTTGCTGTGTTCATCCTTTGCTTTCGAAGAGGATCATGACATCAGAGAAATGATGACATGACTTATACTTTGTTTTGAGTGAGGGAGGTCTGTGTAAGGTCACCAGCCTCACTTTCTCCTCCTGTGTCATCTGGATCCAGTGACCAGATATTCATCAGGAAGACTGGAGACAGTCCAGAATACATTGGGGAACCTTTGACTTTTATGCTAAGGCCTTTTCAGGTACCATTCAGTGAATAGGCCTCTTTAAAAAGTAGTCAGGGGATGGTTCCTTTAAACACAAAATAAAAAAATGAAGATGGGAGGGGCAGGAGTCTCAGTGTTGTTGTTTTGACCAAAAACAGTTACTAGTGACATTCACTGTAAGCCAGCCAGGAGGGTCCAAAACCAGTCACTGGGTGGAGCATCAGCAGGGGCCCATTGTTGTTCAATCTATGGGCTTCAGATTGATTGGGGTTCAAGGTTTTAGGGAAGAAAAGAAAGAAGAAAGAAAGACAGGAAGAAAAGAAGGAAGGAAGGAAAAGAAAGAAAGAAAAAGAAAAGATACCATATATTATCCACAATCAAAATATCAAATTCCTGTCATCTATACCATGGCACTGGGCATATGCTGCCCCACACATGGGAAACATTAACAAATCAACATATCAAAACATGCTTCTGACCATCATTCATGTTTATGTGATTTCACTACCCCTCCCCCCCAGTGGAATATAAGCTCCTTAATAGCAAGGATAGTGTTGTTTGTTTTTATTTATATTTACACAATGTACACTCCCTTTCTCCCTTTTAAATTCAAATCTTAGGTCCAATTTCTGTATACTCATCACATAGAGACCATGCTTTTTCCCCTCAAGGTGAGGGATCCTAATTGGAAAGAGTAACCCAGCCAGACTTATCTCACTATTTCATGGCACAATAGAAAGCACAGTGGTTGCTGACTGATGTTTTAAATCCTGCTTTTAACACTTAATACCTTTGCGGCTGTGGGCAAATCATTTAAACTACATAGGCCTCAGTTTCTTTGTCTCTAAAATAGGGAGATTGAATCGAAAGGTCTCTGAGGTCTCTTCCAATTAAATGCTTCTTTGTTCACATACAAACTATTCCTGCCTCTTTGACTTTGCTTTTGCTATCATCCCGTATCCCCTAGAAATTCCTCTCTGCTTATCTAAATCCTGTGCCAGCTTAAAGGTACATTTTCAACTTCCCTAAAAGGCCCTTCAAAGGAACTAATCTCTTTATCACATGCATGTGTGTGCACATGTGTTTCTGTGTGTGTCTATGTGTGTGTATGTATGTATGTATGTGTGTGTGTGTGCAGTTTCCAATTATGCTCTGGTTCATCCATAATGAATGCATCTAAAATTATCATTTCTATACTTCTGATTTTTTATATCATTAGAAGCATTGGGATTTATATTAGCTGTGTTTCCCTAATCAAGTTATTTGATATCTCTTAATCTGGGTCCTCATCTTTAAAATGAAAATAATGGTATTATATATGGTTGTTGAAAAGATCAAATGATTTTGATCAAGACTTAGGGATGTACAAATGTCAGTTTTTATTAGAAGTTTTTTGAGAGTAGGAACTGTTATTTCCTATGTTATTTGTTTGTTTTATTTTAGGTTTTCTTGTGACCTCTATAGGAGTTAGCTCATTTTTGAAGGAGGATAAAATACCTATTGATCCAATTAAGTAATCTATTTTTCACTCACAGAGTTTCCATTCTCTACCACGAAGCCTACCTGCTCTCTTGTTCTTCATAAAACTAGTATACATTAGGCATGTGCCCACAAAGACAATAGATGAGGAAGAAACCCAAAACAACCACTAACATACAAAAATAGTTTGTTTCTCTATCCTGCAAATTCTAAGGGTAAGTTATTTTAGCAAAGATGGTGGTAGGCATGAATAAAAAAGGGAAAGATTCGTGTTTCATATACATTTTCTGCCACTCTGAAAAGCTGAAAGGAAGAAAACATCTTTGGTTGTCAATCCAGACTTGTGATTTCACCCTCTTTATCAATAGAAATTGGTAATTCCTCTGCAATCCATTATCTGAGGGAGTTACTGGAGCACTGAGAGGCTAACTGACTTGCTCAGAGTTACAAAGTCAGAATGTTTTAAAGGTAAAAAGACAGATCTTCCTGACTCCAAGACCAGATCTCCATTCATCAGGCTATATAGCCTTTCATAAATAAGAAAGACATAAATAAGAGAGGCAAAGAAGTTGGTGTAATGGAATGATAGTGATGGATAAAAATAAAAAAAAAACCTTATTTCTCTTATTTGAGAAGTTGAATGAAGCAATTACACTAATATTATCTGTTGAGTAAAGTACAGTCAATTATTAGAAATAACTTGCCCAAAGGAACTGGTCAAACACAACAAACATTCTGATCTCTAATCCCTTGCAACAGTGATAGAATAATCATCATTTTCTTTTCACTGCATTGTCTCTGCTTCCAGAGATTTTTTTTTTATTGAGGCAAGTCCAGCATTGTGGTCTGAGAGTGATTGTATTGCAAGCTTTTACAGGGAAAAAAGCAGAAAGGTATTTAAGAGCAACAGATGACTATTATTGTGATATTATGATAATTCCGAGGTTACCTGAGTACAGTATTGCGGAAAGCTTGTGTAATGGAGCATTTACCACTTTGGCAATTTTACTGGAACACTTAGGTCTATCTTTAAAGGCCTTTAAAAATGGAACTTCAGAAAAGATGGGATCAAGGAAGTGTCATTCTTTTGATATGCATTTCTTCCACTTGCCATTTTATAAGCAAATGAGTTTTACTCACTTGCTCTTTCCCTCTCTATTGTAAGTAAAGTACCGAAAACCTGTATGCTAATGATAGCCAGTTATAGTGATGAGCTGAAATACCAGCCAGTAAATAATGTCAGCCATTACATTTGATGTGTTGTTCCCCAAGTATAACCTCTTGAGAGGACCTTTGGAGATGCTCTCTAGTTTGGGAGGGTTAATCACATGCTAAAAGCAGTCCTTAGCAGAACACCTAATTGGGGAACCACTTCTTTTGATAGTGCATAGAAGCTAAAGCATTATCTATGTGAATTTCACCTGGGACTATGCATTAGATAAAACATTAGTATCCTTGAATTCTAACACCCAATGCGTTACCAACAAGGAAGAATAAACAATTCTATAATTTTCCCGAGAAATATGTCCATCAACATATGACTAATCTATGTGTTAATTCTACAGCCAACAGAGGCTAAATCAGTCATTAGAGATATAATTATGAATTGATCCTCTCATTGCTTTAATTTTAGTCTTACTGCCTCTTCATAAATGTGACTTCATACAAGTATTTTCCCACTTATTTTTGGAACATTTACTATACATTGGTAGATTAAAAGCCAGTCACTGTGATTTGGTATGTGCTCTGAAGCTCAAACAACTGGAAAATGAGAAAAGAAGGAAATAAAACTTTAGAGCTTGGTCAGCACTTAAAGATCATCCAATCCAAGGCTATCATCTTTTTGTGAAGAAGACCAAATTTCTGGAGGAAGTAATTTGTTGAAGATCACAGAAGTAGTTAGTTGTAGAGCCAGGTCTGAACCCAGGTTTGAACTTCTTGCCATCATTGTAACTCTGATAACTAGTAGTAATATTGAACAAAAGAAAGTACAAAAATGACTCAAGAAAAGAATTCCAGTTTTTGAATCAACAGTAAGTGAACTGGTATGCTTAAGGAAATAAATTGTGATTATGCACTGGCCATGTACACATTTATGTCTATACATACATAGATATATATGTGCATGCATATTTATACATATGTGTACTTATGCATATATACATCATTGTATATATGTATATTTAGTCATATATATATACAGATACACAATACATAAATACAAGTGAATATACATAGATTTATTCATGTTAAAGGGGGTAGATTCCTCACCACATGATAGCTATTCAGTTTTATTCCAGATTATGAGTAAAAATGAGAAGAAGTAATATGCGGAATAATTATTATTTACATAGCACGTTAAGATTTACTAAGCATTTTACATATGTTGACTAATTTGGTTGTCATAACCCTGAAAGACATATATGATGATCTCCATTTTACAGATGAGGAAATAGAGACTGACAAGTTAAATTTCATCGGGTCACATACATAATAACTGCCTAGGAGGGATGAACTCATTCCTTCCAAACTGCAAATTCAGTTCCATATAGACTGTGCCACACTGTGTCAACACAATGTCATTATGACCTAACTAAACCATGCCTTCTATACTAATTCAGAACACTATGTGAACAAAATCCAAAATTTTAAAAAAATCAATCAATGTTAACATGAATGGAGTTGTAAGAAATTTAATTGTGAATAAATCTCAGGAGAGTAGCGATGAGCATATATACGATTAGGTTCTTATCCTCTTACAATTAGAATAAAGATCACTGATAATAGGATCTAACTTAAGAAGTGAGAGCAAATTTAGAGATCATCTCTTTGAAGTCCATTTTACAGATGAGGTAACAGAAGTCAAGCAAATAAAGGAGATTTAAGTCAACTCAGTGAAAATGAGTAGGAGTAGAATGTATTCTTTTTCTCCAGTCTTTCACAAGGAGTAAGTGAAAGCAACCATTCAACCTATAATCAAAAATAAAATAGAATGGTGGTGTCTTTGTGAACGTATGAAGACTGGGGGGGTGGGGCACAAAATCTGATTTTGACTGATTAGAATCGATCTCATAAATAGGACAAATTAAATGAAGGAAAGTGAGCAAAGATTAAAGTGAATTCAATGGGTTATATTTGAAGGCTAAGTTGTTCATTAAAGAGTTGAATTTTCATGTCTGGGATGTTTATGCATTAAATTCAATACTCATTTTCTTTCAAATTCACAAATATTGTTCAAAACCACCTGCTTAAAGCTTTTTAGGAGAATTATAGATATAACATTGTCAATACTTCAAAAAAAAATAAAATCTCCATTCATTTAACTTCTATCCATTGATTCTAACACTTTCAGAAGCTCTCTGCCTTCCTGTGGACATACTGTTGTCTGTCAATGTTTCTACAAAAGAATGACTCTCAGATCTGAGCAAACCTCTATGCATCTCAAGAATCTTGGTGCAATTTTAAGCTATTAAAGCTTGAAACTGAAATAAAACTTTTGGTGCATGAGTCATTGTGTATTACTTGAAACTTCACCAAGACTTTTTTGACTCCTCTTATTGCCAAAGAAGCCTAAAAATTATACAATAGGACTCAATATTGTGTCATCTGATCTAGAACCTATGCATGTACTAATGCAGCCCAGTTTTGCATATTTCTCTTAAATTTGTAAGAAATTAAACTATTTCTATCATTGGGAAAATTATTTGCCCAAAGAGTTTTAGTCAAATCTCTCTATCTTGTACTTAGCTGATTGATTTAAAAAAAATCTAAATATGTGATTATATGCTTGTAAATTAAACTACATATATATATATATATATATATATATATGTAGTTTTACCTCATAAGGAATTATTTGAATCTTTATTCTGGAATTCCTGTGATTAACCATTACTCTGAACTTTATGCCATCTAGAAATTTGCTAAGCATGCTTTCTGTGTCTTAATTTGATATCACTGACGTAGAACATAAATGGAATGGGATCAAGCACCTCTTTGCTTTGCCACCAGATAGATACCTTCTTCCCAATTGAAATATGATTTTTCAATTTCCCCAGATCAGCAACAAGCATGTTTATCTACAGTTTTCATGAATCAACTGTTTTCCCCTCTTGTAATTAGTAGGACAACATTCCACTTATTTCATTCTTCAGTCACTTTTGATGCTCAGTATTCTTCAAAAACCATGGGAGATGATAACATTATATCATACGAGGAAGTTATTTTATTGGCTTACAATATAATTTGTGTCAACCTGGAAAAGTGAATACATTCAAAAGGGCTAGGGTCTTTCTTAAACATCAGAGATCAAATGTCTTGCTAAGAACAGAAAGCCTCAACTTCAGGCTGACTAAAGGCTAATGAAAATTTTACCCACAGAAACTCTCAAGCCAAGTCATAGAGTAGATTTGACCTATGTCTACAAATGGAGTACCCACAACCATCACCCTTAAAACAAGAATACCTAAGAAATACTCTTTATGCATTTGCACAGATACACAATGGCATGAGCATTTTTTCCCATAAAATTTACCTATTTATTCTCTCCTGAGAATTACTGAATATTCCCATTGTTCAAATTCATCTTTCCTTATAACATAATCGCATCTTTGTAGTCAAGGTATCATATCAGCTATTAGGAATATGTCTACTTATCTAGTCTCAATGATAATGCATTTAGATGGAAAGGCAGAGGTGTACAGTCAAAGGAAGCATTTATTGAGGGCATAATGTGTGCCAGGAACTTTGAAAAGCCCTGGGGATACAAAAACAAAGAAGACATCCCCTACCTGTAAGAGGACAGTATGGAGTAGGAAGTGGTAAGAAAAAGAGGGCATCTGTACATGAGCAACAGTACAGCCAGTTAGCGTAGACGGAAGTGTGGGGAACCTGAGGCCTTAACGTCACCTGTGGCCCTCTAGGTCCTCAAGTGAAGCCCTTTGAATCCAAATTTCACAGAGCAAATTCCCTCAATAAAAATATTTTTTTCTGTGAAGTTTAGATTCAGTCAAAGGGCTTTTCTTGAGGACCTAGAGGGTCACAGGTGGTCTCAAGGCCATAAGATCCCCACTCCTGAATGGACTTTGAGTAACAATTCCAGACAAGGATTCAGTCCAATCAACCAGTAAGCCTTGGGTTAGAGCCATCCTTAGTGGAGTAAGGCAACCTGTGTGGAGACAGAGAAAACTATAACAAAGATAATGTCAGTAATGAGGACGACGATGACAGTGTCTACTATTCCTATTACTACTATATGGTTTTCAGGTTTTCAGAGTGCTTTAAATATTGTTTCATTTGATCCTTACTATCTGAGAGGTAGGTGCCAATGAGAAGGTAATACTACTCACCTTTTAGCTGTTTGGAATGGTACAGGGCTAGGATAAAGATAATTAATTTTTCTCCCATATTCATCCTCAGAAAAAGTAATAAATTTCAGAAAAGGATTATATTATTGAAGTAGAGAGACAACTACTTCTTGTTCTCAGGGTTGAACCTTTTCAGATTAAAAATGGGGAAACCTTCCCCAAAGACCTTCAAACATGGTATATGAGTTGAAACATAGAAGTGAATTTTAAGTCAAATATCAAAGGACTGAGAATTAGATTATAGAGAATTTTGTAAGAAGGACCTGAACTCAAATATTAAGAACATTAAAGGTAGGTTTTGTGCTATACTCTTCTTCTTCTTCTTTTCTCTCTCTCTCTCTCTCTCTCTCTCTCTCTCTCTCTCTCTCTCTCTCTCTCTCTCTCTCTCTCTCTTTTCTCAGTTAAAAGCAGAAACCTACTTCCTCTTCCTCAGTGGACAAGCTCAGCTTTCCTTTCACTCTTTGAGGCTGAGTGGTTTCATGTCAAGGTATGTCCAAGAGTACCTAGAATAAATATTGATTTGCAACTTAATTTTATTTTCCTGGCAGTAACACTTTGTGTCTGCACATTTAAGACTATTATTGTGAGTTACATTCCCAATTTATAGGATCATTTCTCTTAGATTTACTTCTTTTTTAAATGAGCCAGAAATTTTCCCGAAAGTTGATATGTATTCACTCCCCTTATTAAACACCTTTCTTCCTCTCTCTTTAGCAAAGTCATCTATCTGTTGAATGGGGTTTAGCTTGCCCTTATGTTTTATCTAAAGTATCACTTGCTTAAAAAGTTTACAAATGGCATACACACTTGGCATTAATAATACCTTAAAGACTTCCTGGGAACAGACTTGATCAACTGGTGCCAGCTTCTAAGATGTGTAAGTTCTATGAAAACACCTGGGAAAGTTGCTTTTCAGGCTATATCTACATTTTCTTTCTACTGACTGATAGCTAACCTTTGTTAATTTGACAGGGGTTTTAATAATGAGCACTAATGATTGCCAGCCAGATGTCATACACTGTTTCATCCAGCAAACACAGCAGCACACATGAGTACTTTTGACACTACTCATCTAAAATAGTTCATTTACCTCTTTCACACTTTTTTTGGCATACCTGTTCCCCTGGGTTCCTGAGCCAGATTTTGCCCTCTTGCTTCTGAGTTTATTTAAGTAATAATGAAAGTTCTGTGTTTTCCTCCTTTAAAAGTAAGTGTAAATAACAGCTTATCAGAAGCTACAATAGCCAGTAGAAGAATCATACAAAGTACTTCTGGCTTCTGTCTCTGGCTTCATTTTCTCATAGAAATGTGGGCTTAGATTCTAAAGAAATATTGTACTATGAAGACCTGTTTTTGAGGAAATGAAAGTGACCTCAATCTCCAAACCACCTTCCACCTTCAAAAACACACACACACACACACACACACACACACACACACACACACATACACACACACACACACACACACACACACACAGATGACTCATTTCCACTCTTATACAAGTAAGCTAGGTGTATAAAGCATCAGAGTTGAAGTCAGGAAGATGTGAATTTGAATCCTATCTCAGATACCAGCAGTGGGACCATAGGTAAATTATTTTAATTAATTTCAATCTCATTTTCATTGCCTGTAAAATAGAAATAATGCTAGTACTTACCTTACATAGTTGTCTTGAGGATGAAATGAGATAGATAAATTACTCTATAAATGTTATCTATCTTTATTACTATTATTAAAGGATAAATAAAAAAACTATTCTTGAAGATCTCAAATTCCTTAAAATGGTATTACTCTGCTCCATTCTGATTTTTAAGCAATTATTTTCTTCACTGAACTTTTGGACCTCCCTTTACATTTAGTCAATTTTCTTTTTTTAAGGCATTCTTCACCTCTTTGACTTTTTGGACCTCTTTTGCCATTTGCATTTGTCTATTTTATAAAATGTTACTTTCTTCAGTATTTTGAGGCCTCCTTAAACAAGTAGTTGACTCATTTTTCATGGTATTCTTGCATCACTCTCATTTCTTTTCTTACCTTTTTTTAAAATAAATTTATTTATTTAACTTTTTACATTTATTTTCACAAGATTTTGGGTTCCAAAATTTTCTCCCCATTTGTCACCACCCCACTCCCCAATACACTGGACATTCTAATTACCCATATCACCAATCTGCCCTCTCTTC
>JAQQSK010012885.1:0-11692 GCA_028658325.1 Potorous gilbertii | reverse complement strand
TTCTCAAAAAGTCATTAGCCTCCATCTGTTCCATTCTAATTTTGAGAGAACTATTTTCTTCAGTGATATTTTGCAGCTTTTTTCCACTTGGCTAATTCTGCTTTTCAAAGCATTCTTCTCCTCATTGGCTTTTTGAACCTCTTTTGCCAATTGAATTAGCCTATTTTTCAAGGTGTTATTTTCTTCAGCATTTTTTGGGGTCTTCTTTATTAAGCTATTGACCCGTTTTTCATTCTTTTCTTGCATTTCTCTCATTTCTTTTCCCAGTTTTTCCTCCATCTGTCTAACTTGATTTTCAAAATCCTTTTTGAGCTCTTCCATGGCCTGAACCCATTGGATATCTATTTCAGATGTTTGGGATACAGAGACCTTGACTCCTATGTCTTTACCTGATGGTAAGCACTGGTCTTCCTCGTCAGAGAGGAAGGGCGGAATCATCATCTCCCCAAGAAAGTAACCTTCTGTGGTCTTATTTTTTCTCCCTTTTCTGGGCATTTTCCCAGCCAGCTACTGGATTTCTGAGAGTCCTCTCCACACCCGCCTACGTCTGCCCAGCTGGTGCTTGGAGTCTGAGATTCAAATGCTGCTCCCCAGCCTCAGGGCTTTTGGCAGCAGTCCTGGCTGCTATTCAAGGGGAGCTTAATTTCTGGTGCTCAGGTGGGGGCTGCAGGGGGTTTATGCAGAGATCTTTTGTAATCGATCTCCTGCCTACTCTGGGAGCCTCTGGCCACCTGCTGCCTCTGCCACTGTCTGTGCCACTGCCTCCCGAGGGGCCCTGTGTCCTGGAGACACCCCGCTTCCCTCTCAGCCCGTCTCTCTCACTGACCTGTGCGTCTGTGGGTAGAGGGACCTTTGCAGCTGCTGGAGATTCTGTCCCTGAGCCTGCTGGGATCTGCTCGCTCCTCTCAGTGCCATACGGCCAGGGCAGGATAGGGCTCCGCTCCCATCAGGGGCATGATGGACCTTTGGGATCGGTTTTTCAAGGCTCTCTGGAACGGAAATCTCCTTCACTGTGTTGCTGCGTGACTTCCACTGTTCCAGACATTGTTGGGAGTTCTTTTTACAGGAAATCCATGGGCTGTGGGTTTGGACCTAGCATATGTGAGTCTTTCTACTCTGCCATCTTGGCTCTGCCCCTCAATAAGTTTCAAATTATCTCTCCTGGATCTATTTTCCAGTTCTGTTCTTTCTTTCAATGAAATATTTCAAATTGTCCTCTATATATTCATTCTTTTGGGTTTTTTATTTTTTCTTTATTTTTCATAAAGCCATTGGCTTCCATTTGCTCCATTCTAATTTTTAAGGAATATTTTTCTGCAAGGTTTTGGACCTTGTAGCCATGTAGCCAAATTTTTAATGCATTCTTTTCTGTTTGTACCTCTTTTTCCATTTGGCCTAGTCTGGGTTTTTTAAGGTATTATTTTCTTCAGTATTTTTGTGTCTCCTTTACCAAGATGTTGACTCATTTTTCATTGATTTTTCTTGCACCATTCTTATTTTACTTCCGAATTTTTCCTCTACCCCTCTTACTTGACTTTCAAAATCCTTTTTGACCTGTTCCATATCCCAAAACCAATTTATAACCTCCTTGGAGGCTTTGGATGTAGGACTTTTGACTTTGTTGTCTTTTTCTGGTTATATATTTGGATCTTCTTTGTCACCATATTAACTTTCTACATTCAGAATTTTTTTCTGTTGTTTGTTCATTTTCCCCAGTCTATTACTTGACTTTGATTTTGTTAAAATAGGCTTCTGCTTCCAGGGTTGAGGGCATGCTGTTTTCAGGGATACTTCCAGGGCCCAATAAGTTTTCAGTTCTTCTAAGGGGGTATGATCTATGGAGAGATGTTTACTCCTCTCTTGGCCTGTGCTCTGCTCTATGAATGATCAAAAACATTTTTTTCTGCCCTGCAACTGTGAGAAGGGTCCTTCCTCCACTGTTGCTGCAAGCTATGCTAATGCTCCTCCTTGGTCTGGGTCTGCCACTCAGCAATGGGACCTGGATCCAAGGATGACCAACAGAGTCCTTCCCTGGTGCTAGCAATGGGACCCCTGTAATCTTTTTTCTGACCAATTGTTTGACCCCTGAAAGCTCCAGAAGGAACTGATGCTTCTACTGTTAATTCAGTGACTCTCAAGGGCCTTTTCCTGGTTTGCTCTCAGCAGGGCTATACCAGTGTGGCTTTTGCTGGACTGCATTCCACTCTTACCCAGGAGTGACAAACCTTTCCTGCTACTTCTAAATTGTCTGTAGTGTGACAAATTGTTTGATTCCATTATTTTGTGGGCTTTGTTTCTCTAGAATTTGTTTAGAATTATTATTTAAAGGTATTTGGAGCAGTTTGGTGGGGGGAACTCAGGTGAGTCCCTACCTTTACTCCACTACCAGCCCAACTTGAGGACATGTTGAATAGTTATTGGTGTCATGTTTGAGAACCATGCACATAGTAAGTAGGCAAGCTAATGAAGGAATAAATTAATGAATACATATTCAAGTGATATTCTTTGCTTTATTTATTACAAAATAAATGCAACCATTTTGGCCAACACTCATCTGCATTATATTATTTTATCAAAAAATGGCAGATATTGACTCTATATGGCATTTTTAGGTGGCACTTTAAAAGAGAAATGTTACATTGAACTAGTTCCCAATTTTTTCTTAAATACTTTCTTTGAACATTAAAAAAAAACAACAACAACTCACAAAGACCTGCATGATGGTAGATGAATTATTTTTGTCTAGCGACTGAGAAAAAAACATGAGGCCAAAAAGTCACTTTGGATTCAGTTGACTTTCAAGTAAATTTGTATTTTTACTGATATGCTAGGTGATATAAATGGAGCACTGAGTCAGGAGTCAGGAAGACTTGAATTCAAATCCTGCCTTATATACTTAGTAGATGTGTGACCTTGGGAAAGTAATTTAACTTCTCTTTGTCTCATTTTCCACATCCATAAAATGGAGACAATAACAGCATATACTTTGCAGTGTTGTGAAAATCAAAAGAGATAATATGTATAAATCCCTTAGCACAGTGCCTGGCACAAAGTAAGTATAACATAAATAGTTATTCTTTTACCTCTTTCTTATCAATTAACCAAGAAATTTTTATTAAGGACCTCCTACATATTAAACCTTGTCCTAGGCATTGGAGGAAAAAATGTGAATCACTCATTGACTTCAAAGAGCTTACTTTCTTAGAGAATTAAGAGTAAATTATAAATCCTACAAAAATGAGCAGTTTCTAAACTATTTATTTTTAATAGATGTTCTCAAGCAGACAATAGGTTTATCATGGATTACTCACTGACTCAAAAAGTCTTTGTCCCACAAATAAAACACACTTAAGAGGCAGTGACTTTTGAGTTATTTGGCATAAATGTTGCATGAATATTTTTTTAAGTAGGGTATTACTGAATCATCACTATTGTAGTAGTGTTGACAAATTTGCATGGTGCACCTATATTCTTTCCTATAGTTTCTTTTTCCAAGCCCAGTGCCTAGCACCAACAGGTACTTAATAAATAACAGTTTATTTAGCACTGCATTAATCCTCTCACCCTTACCTCTCCCTACCTCTCTTTTTTCATCAAGTGTAGGCTTCACATCTATTCTACCTTTCCATTTTGCATAAGTCTACAACACCCTAAGGAAACTTAAAAGGCAAATAATTCATGCTGCATTCTTGAACTGATGCTTTCATTGCTTTACTTTCAGTATGTCCAAACTAGTCTCTTTCTTATAAAGGGTTAAGATGTATTCTCCTTTTTTATAAATCCTACCTCCTCTTCTAACTACCATCATTTCCAGATATTTAAAATCATATTTAAGAAGTCTTTCAGGGCAGTAACAAATTGCTGAGGAAATCATTTCCATTATTAAACAAAACAAACAAAAACCCCTAAACCATCAATGGCATAATTAGCTATCTCTGATTTTACTTCATTAAAATGATGCAGCATACATAATTGCTGAAAGCCTAGAAAACAAATTGAGTTTTGGGTTTGGTTCTGTCCTATTCAAAACTTTAATATATTGCAAAATGGATTATTCAACCTTTGATTAGAATAGAAATTAAAATACCTTGCCTTATTATAGAATGAAAATTGAGCTCTAATAAGGTTTAGTCAGTTAATATTTTTCAACTTTGAATTTGATCTTCATGTTGCTTTTGATATCCCTTTTTCAAAACTTATTCAGGTACCTTTTAACTTCTTGTTAGGAGGCTTAACGCATTTCAGTGACTAATGGCAGTGACTCTGAATGCTATTCAGTCACACTCCAAAATGTTATCCCTGACACAAGGGTGTGCATCTTTTATTTATGCATTATGAATATGGCTTTTATTTTTAGAAATTCAAAAGAATATGTCATTGTGTCCTGTATGTTATTCGCATTTGGAAAGGAAAATCTTTCTTACATTACATCTTCACAAAGATTGATTTTTTTTTTTTTACTGAAAATCTGTTGTTTTGCCAAAGATATTTTTCCCCCACAGGTCCATTAAATAGTCCATTAAATGGCAATAATTCATATGCATTTCAGCTAGGAATTAAATCTGCCAGATGGTTTATAGCACAGTTGGCTTCAGCCATTTAGAATGTTATTCATAAACATTTGTCATCCTATATCTTGTCGTGAATCTCTTTCATGCAAGTCGTATTGTTTGCAAGGAATGTGTTATTTACATGGTCCTAATTCTATTCCAGAAATTCCAACTGTCCATAATCTCACCATTAGCATTCTCTAAATATTCTTACAGGAAAAAGTGAAAATTTATTATAAAAGTAATACTATACAATGTTTAAACTAATTTTGTTTCACATTTAGTAGAATAATTAACCATCGCTTAAAGAAAACGGAGATTAAAGTGGTCTGAATTTTATTTTCATGAAGTATAATTCTAGACTTTGATAAAAGAGAGAGGTGTATAACTAATATTAACCCCTTTAAGAGAAGAGGTCATTAAGTCAGAGGTATTTCTTTTCATATGAAGCATTTAAAGATAATA
This sequence comes from Potorous gilbertii, assembly GCA_028658325.1. Lineage (NCBI taxonomy): Eukaryota > Metazoa > Chordata > Mammalia > Diprotodontia > Potoroidae > Potorous > Potorous gilbertii. The sequence continues at coordinate 6,677 of JAQQSK010012885.1, read as the reverse complement.
TCCTTGGTACCAGTTAATTATAACCATAGAGCTTGATTTTGCTCTGAGGTACATAAACAGGCAGAACCTACCAAAATTCTGATTCTACACTGACATATAAACTAAGTATTATAAATTAGGATCCTCTGTTTTAGAGATGCTGATGGCATCCCTATTGGGAAATGATACTTGGTCAAATAAGAAACAATACACATTAATTTACAATTAGAGGTGGAGCCAAGATAGTGGAGTAAAGTCCCATACTCACCTGAGCTCTCCTAAATTCCCACTGAACCAACTTTAAAATAATATCTCAGAATGAATTCTGGAGTAGTAGAGCCAACAAAAGGATAGAGTAAAAATTTTCCAACCCAAGACAGTTTAGAAGATTGGCAAGAAAGGACTGTTCCACTAAGGTGAGAGTGGAGTGAAGTGCAAGCAGACTGTGCATCCATAAACCAGAAGTAAACCTTGGGGTCAACTGCATCAGAAGCAGTCTGTTGGAGCTCTTAGCCCACAAATGATTAGGGGAACAGGCAACTGGTCAGAAGGAGATTACAGGGAATCCTTGGAATAGCACTGGGTGCAGGACTCTGTTGCATTACCCATATGCAGATCTGGGTTACAATTCTAAGACAAGGAGGACCACTAGCACACAAGACCAAGTGGCCAGAAGGGAATGGGGATCTTGATCATAGTTCCAGTCCAGAAAATAGTACATATGACTCTTCACAAACCAAAGCATTGACCATGAGAACAGGGACTACACTTCTCCTTAGATCATACTACCTTGAAAAAACTGAAAACTTATAGTTTGCCAGAATTTATTCTCAAAACTGCTTGAATCTTCAGAAAATCCCCTCCATCCCAGGAGAAGAACCCAATTTTAAGATAAATTTAAAAGTCAAGAAACAGGCTGAGCAAGTAAGAAAACAACAAAAAAATGAACCTTTCCACACAAAGTTATATGGTAACAGGAAGATAAAAACATAAACAGAACACAAGGAAGTTAAAAAACTTCATCTAAAATCTCAAAGAAAAATGTGAACTTATCTTAAAACCAAGAATAATTCCTAAAGATCAAATAAGAGGAGAGGGAAAAGTGGGGAAAGAAATGAGAGGGATGTAAGAAAATCATGAAAATAAAAACAGCCAATGACTTGGTAAAGGAGGCGGAAAAAAATATTGAAGAAAGTAACACCATGAAGAAAAAAAAACCGAATAAACTAACTGGTAAGAGAGTCACCAAAAGTCAAAAAGTACAAATCAGCCTTAAAAATCAGAACTGGACAAATAGAAAAAAGATGTACAAAAACTCGCTGAAGAATTCCTTGGAAAGCATAGCTGACCAAATGGAAAAGGGTTGCAAAAACTCACTGAAGAAAATAATTCCTTAAACATTAGAATTGTGCAAGTAGAAGCTAAGTACTCCATAAGGCAGCCAAGAGTCAGTCAAACAAAAACAAAAGAATGAAAAAGAAATAGAAGAAAATGTTAAAATTTCATTGGAAAAACAATTGACCTGGAAAATAGATCTAGAAGAGATAATCTAAAAATTATTGGACTACTTGAAAGCCACAATAAAACAAAAGAGCCAAGACATCACATTTCAAGAATTTATCCGAGAAAACTACCCTGATATTATAGAACTGAAGGGTAAAATAGAATTGGAAAGAATCCACCAATCCTCTTCTGAAAAAGATCCCAAAAAGAGAACCCCCCCCCCCAGAATATTATTAGCAAATTCCAGAGTTCCAAGGTCATGGAGAAAATACTGCAAACAGCCAGAAAGAAATGATTCAAGTATTATGGCGTCATCATAGTTTTGCAGCTTCTCTATTAAAGGATCAAGAGATTTAGAATATGGTATTCTGAAAGGCAAAGGAGCGAGGATCACAATAAGAATCATCTACCCAGTGAAATAGTATAATCCTTCAGAGAAAAATGGAAAAATGAAAAAGTAAAATTTCAAGCGTTCCTGATGAAAGGACCAGAACTAAATAGAAATTTGACTTTCAAATATAAGACTCAAGAGAAGTATAATAAAGTTAACAGGGAAGAGAAATCATAAGGGATTCAATAAGATTAAATGTTTATATCCATATATGAGAAAATGATACATGCAGACCTTAAGAATTGCTTCATGATTAGAGAAGTTAGGATTTCTTCATTTTCAAGGACCAATGACATCATGGGAGATGTCGTGACTTGCATGTGAATTTGATTTAAGTGAGAGAGAGTTACACAAAGTCATTAGCCTCATTATTTCTGCTGGAGTCATTGAAGTACAGTGTCAGAACAAAAGTCAAGATGACTGGTGGTGTTCTAGGATGCAGCAGATGTCCTTGGTATCTTCAATTACTGACCAAGCTATAAGTGTTCCACAGTGCCTGCTTTGGCAAACTTCATGGCAGTTGGAACAAACAGTTCTCATCTGCCCATTTTTCTAGGAAAAGTTTTCACATGCTTGGAGTAGATAGCCCTCTAACTGACCAATAGATCTGAGGCCTGTCAGTTACTCTCAACCTTATTTAGTTAGTCTACAAAGATGGTTAAAAATGGGCTAGCTGATGTGCATGCTACAGCTTCTTGGAGCCACAGGTGAGAGTTGAGTAAATCAAGTGGACACCAAAGTTGGATGAGTAGCCCTAGAAAGGGCTAGGCAAGCTTTCACATCAAAAGTTCTAGTCTTCCATAAACATCCTACACACACCAGTTTAAAAGGAATATACATAGAAGGTTTAGGTGTGATTTAACTAAGATGAGAAAATATGTAAAAAATTAACTTTCATTACAATAAATTGAGTTTTTACACAAAGCAATGAAACCAAGATTAGGAGCGCAGCAGAAAAGTGGGAAAGATTTTTTATAATTAGTGTTTTTGATAAAGGCCTTATTTATAAAATATAGACAACTGAATCAAGTTTGCAGGAATATATGCTTCTCCATTTGATAGCTGGTCAATGGAAATGAACAGGAAATTTTCAGAGGAAGAAATTAAAGCTATCTACAGTCATGTAAAAAGTATTCTAAATCACTGTCGATTAGAGAGATGTAAATCAAAACAAATATGATGTACACATCACACATATCAGATTGGCTGACAAGACAAAACAGGAAAATTATAATTGTTGGAAAAGATGTTGGAACACTCATTCATTGTTGGTGGAGCAGTGAGCTGATCCAACCATTCTGGAGAGCTACTTAGAACGATGTTCTAAGGGCTATAAAAATGTGCATAAGGTTTGGCCCAGCAATACAGCTTTGGGGGCTATATACCAAAGAGATCATAAAAAATGGGAAAAGGACCCATGTACAAAAATATTTATAGCAGCTCTTTTTGTAGTTGTCAGGAACTGGAAATTGAGGGGATGCCAATCAATTGGGGAATGGCTAAACATGTTGTGGTATATGAATGTAATAGAATATTATTGCATTATAAGAAATAACAAATAGGCAGACTTCAGAAAAATCTGGAAAGACCTATATGAACTGATGTTGAGTGAAGCGAGCAGATCCAGGAGAACATTATACATAGTAACAGCCATAGTTTGCAAGAACAGTTTTTGATAGACGTAGCCCTTCAGACAATGTAAAGCTCTAAAATATTTCCAAAGGACTCATGATGCAAAATGCCATCCACATTCAAAGAAAGAACTATGGAGCTGGAACACAGAATGAAACAATTATTTTCTCCTTTGTTCTGTTTTGGTTTGGTTTGTTTTTCTCATGGTTTCTCCCATTCATTTTAATTCTTCTGACTAATGTGAAAATGAATTTAATGGGAATGTATGAGTAGAACTCACATAAGATTGCATGTCATCTTGGGGAAAGGGGGGAAGAAGAGGGAGAAAATTTGGAGTTTATGGAAGTGATTATTGAAAACCGAAAACAAATAAATTAATCAATTTGGGGAAAAGTGTAAGTCTACAGACTCACTGAACATCAGCATAATTTTTCTCTTCTTAATTCTAGGTACATGGAAGTGTCATGTCAACATGAAATTTTTAATGTAATTTAACTTAATTCAATAAATGTTTTTTAAGAACTTACAGTGGATAGACAGTATGGAAGGCACTAAACAATGAAATAGAAAATGAAGTGATTTATGCCCTTAAACAGTTTATATTTAGAGGGTGAGAAATAGTATGTACACAATTAAATAAATATATACAAAGTGATAAAGAGAAAATTCAAAATACAGAGAGCTAAAGCAATTAGAAGGATCAACAAAGACACCTCTGTAGGAGATGTCTATCACTAACACTCTGCTTTCAAGGAAGTGAGATGTTTTATGTGGTGGATATTCACAAGGTAGAGGGAAGGAGATGCATTCCCAGACTGTGAATTTGCAAAGGCATAAAGTAAAGATCAAATGACATATGCAAGGAACTTCTAAGAAGTTAATTTGACTAGAATGGAGAATCACTCATGTAAAACATTCACTAAAATAACATAAAATAGTATATATTGACAAAAATTTTTAACAGATGTGGTTCTTTTTAAAAAAAAATTGGAAGAAGGCAGGAGAAGAGTGATAATTGTTTAACTTGGGATTTCATTTTTGTGGTAAACTGAGTACATAGAAGTCAATCCTTCTGTTAACTTAGACTGACAGTTGATAAAGTTAAGGGATTTTTCAACAGTCGCACAACCAAGATGTGTCAGAGAGAGAACTTGAACTCACGTGCTCCTGATCCAAATGCTGGCCCTGTATCTATTACCTCTTCCCCCTTTGCTTTTCCTCCTCCTTCCTTGAACATGACATCTCTTTTTTATTAAATATTCTCCCAATTGCATGTAAAAATTTTTAACATGTTTTTGGTTTTAATTTGGAGTTCCAAATTTTCTTCCTTTCTCCCTTCTTACCTCTCTAAGATAGTAAGCAATTTGACATAGGTTAAACATGAGCGATCAAGAAAAATAAATTTCCAGTTAGTCATGTTGCAAAAGAAAACATTTAACAAAAAAAAAGCACAAAAATAAGGTGGAAAATAGTATGATTTGATCTTCAGTCAGAATCCATCAGTTTCTTCTCTAGGGAGGAATAGCAGATTTCATTATGAGGGCATTGGAATTGTCTTGAATCATAGGTGAGAATAACTAAATTATTAATGGTTGATTATCATACTATAGTACTGTTACTGTGTACAATATTCTCATGATGCTCACTTCACTTATTTCATGTAAGTTCAGTTTTTTATGAAAGTATATTGTTTAGCAGTTCTTATAGAAAAATAATATTTCATCATTAATCATGAACAGCAACTTGTTCAGGCATTCCCCAATTGATGGGCAACCCCTAAATATTCAATTTTTTACCACCACAAAAGAGCTGCTATAAATGTTTTCTGTGCACAGTCTTTTTTCTTTTTCTTTTTTTTTTTTCATTTCTTAGGGATACAGACTCAGTAGGGGCATTGCTGGGTCAATAGATATGAATAGTTTTATAGCCCTTTTAAAAATTTAACTGGAAGGTGGCAGAGTAGAAAGATACACATATACAAGCTCCTAACCCATGGTCCTCAAAATACCTGTAAAGAAGAACTTCCAACAAATTCTGGAGCAGCAAAAGCCACAGAAGAATGGAGTGGAGGAGATTTCTGTCCCAGAGAGACCTGAAAAACTGACACGAAAGGTCTGTCGCACACTGGACCAGGAGCAGAGCAAAACCCTGCCTTCGCCGCACAGCACCAAGGGGAGCAGATCCGTGCAGGCATCAGGGATGGAATCTCCAGTAGCCATCAAGGTGCCCCTACCCACAGACACCAAAGGTCAGTGAGAGGGTCTTTTCAGCTTGCCAAGAGGGGAGCTGGGTGTCTCCATAACTCAGGCCCCCTCGGGAGGCACCAGCTGACAGGGGCTGCCAAAACAGGCAGGAGCACAGCTGCATTGTTGAAAGTCTCTCCATAAACCCCATGAGGGAACTGAGCACCCTGTGGCAGCCATGCCCCCATCTGAGAACCTGAACTTAATTTCACACTGAATAGCAGGCTTGCCCCCTCCTAAAGCCTTGAGGCTGGAGAGCAGCATTTGAATCTCAGCCCCCAAGCACTAGCTGGGCAGATCTGGACATGAGGTGGGTGTGGAGAGGAAAACTCAGAAGTCAAGTAACTGTCTGGGAAAACGTCCAGAAAAGGGAAAAATATAAGACCATAGAAAGTTACTTTCTTAGTGAACAGAAATCTCCTTCCATCCTTTCAGATGAGGAAAAACAATGCTTACCATAAGGAAAAGACAAAATTCAAGGCTTCTGTATCCCAAACATCCAAAATAAATATTCAATGAGCTCAGGCCATGGAAGAGCTCAAAAAGGATTTTGAAAATCAAGTTAGACAGGTGGAGGAAAAACTGGGAAGAGAAATGAGAGATATACAAGAAAAGCATGAAAAGCTGGTCAACACCTTGCTAAAGGAGACCCAAAAATGTGCTGAAGAAAATAACACCTTGAAAAATAGGCTAACTCAATTGGCAAAAGAGGTTCAAAAAGCCAATGAGGAGAAGAATGCTTTAAAAAGCAGAATTGTCCAAATGGAAAAGGAGGTTCAAAAGCTCATTGAAGAAAATAGTTCTCTCAAAATGAGAATGGAACAGATGGAGGCTAATGACTTTCTGAGAAACCAAGAAATCACAAAACAAAGCCAAAAGAATGACAAAATGGAAGAGAATGTGAAATATCTCATGGGAAAAACAACTGA
>JAQQSK010012884.1:0-11693 GCA_028658325.1 Potorous gilbertii | reverse complement strand
CTTGATGAAAAGACCAGAGCTGAAAAGAAAATTTGACTTTCAAACACAAGAATGAGAAAAAGCATGAAAAAGTAAACAGCAAGGAGAAGTCACAAGGGACTTACCAAAGTTGAACTGTTTACAATCCTATATGGAAAGACAATATGTTCAATTATTACAGTGCCACCATCGCAACTGCTGAAAATAAAATATCAACAGATCTCTTCCTTTTCGAATCTATTTGTTATCTTTCTGGGTTCATCTAGCAAGACTCTCGGTAAGATCTGGCTTAATTGGATTTCACATTAAGTCCTTTTAAATCTTGGTTTCTGATCATATACTTTTCACTATTTTGTGAAGCGACAATGCTCTCTCTATCTTCCAGAGTTATAAAAGTCCAGTGTAAAGACAAGAGTAAGATAACTGGAGATGGTCAGGGATGCAGTGGATGACCTCGGCATCTTTGATATATGACCAAGCTCAAAGGGTTTCACAGCTCCTGCTTCAGCTGCCTTTGTGGTCAGTGGAACAAATTGTTCTCATCTGCCCATTTCATGGGAGGAAGTCTTCACAAGCTTGAGGTAGACCTTACCCCACCTCACTGAAAGGTTTAAGGCCTACTGGTACCCTCTCTCTTATTTAACCAATACTTTCTGGAAATTTGCAGACTCCTCAGCTTTGCAACTGTTTTTTGTCAGCTTAATATTCCATGAAATGGTTGTAGTCAGAGTCAATATCTTGAATTTTTAAAAATCATCCTTCTATTTAGGTAGAACTTTCTTAAATCTTCTGAATGGACTGTTAGCAAGAATGTCAATTTAAATGTAGTGCACTTTGTCCAACAATGTATTCCTGGGACAAGACCACATTAAAAAATTAAAAGTATGACCAGTTAAGTAAATGTTTGTAGACAGTCCCTGAAACTGTGTCCTTTTCCTCCATCTTGTCATCATTAATATGAAAATGGAAAGGGGCACAATGGTATTGAGGCTGATTTTGTATTTTTGTCTTCTTTATAGATTTAATTGAGTCCATTCATTTATATCATAATAATAAGTAAACATTTATATAGCATTTATTACATAGTACTTACTATGTGTTAGGCCAAGAAAAGTAGGATATTTTGCTGTTTTGGTTTTAGTATAATCAAGAAATATAATGCCTCTATTTGAATGTGATTAAAGAAGATCTTTCCCAGTCATTGATGGGGCTGCCTATTGAGGGCAGCTTGATTAAGGGAGTTGTTTTGTAGGAGGGTCCCAAGTACCTTTTGTTTCTTCTATTGAGGAACTGGGTCAAAGTGTCATGCCCTTTGAGTCTGAAAAGTATATAAATAATCTGAGGGTGAGGTTTTACTTTAGGGGCTTAGTTTTTGGAAGAAGTTTTGTGTGCCAGATGAGACTGTGGGAAGCTGTTAAGCAGCCACCAGCTTTGAAAACCCACATGTTGGTGCTTCCCTCTCTGGTAAAGATATATGTATGTTAATGGCCAGGCAGTTTGGAAGCGCTGTCTGTTGATTTTTTATTTCTCTGAAATTTCTATTTTAATTTTCTCTGATACCTGTGCTTGATTAAAGTGACTGTTAACCCCTCAAAAGTTGCCTTTCCTTTTAGAGAGGCAGATCAAAAGACCTGTGGTAGCAGGCCCACCCTGTGTATGTTGGGGTACGTACTGATACACTATGCTGAGCACTGAGTAATTATTGTCTCACTTCATCCTCCTGAAAACTCTGTGAAGTAAGTACTATTTTTATCCCCATCTACAGATGAGAGCTCTATCCTCTATCCACTGTGCCACCTAGCTGACCAAATGCATTTGGATTATATGAAAACATTTGTATTCCTTTGATATGGTAAAATTTAGTACAATGAGTGATATGAGCACTGCAGAGTTGGCAAACAATTCTGGAGAGAGCACTTCACTACTTACTGGATAGATTTTTTTCTGCAAACTTTCTTATATCTTTGTTTTAAAAGCTTGAATTAACCATTCCTAATTACCAGGATAAAAGAACCCAGTAAGTAGCAAGATTAAGTTCCAGTTCCTTGATCTGAAACTATATCAATATGTCTCAGAGAGCATATAAGAAAAAAAGGTTGAATATATTTCCCAAAACCTGGAAATTAAATTTTCCCCACTAATTTCATATTGGGATAGATTTTCCCTTCCCATACTTTCACCCCTCACTTTATATAGAAAATAGCTTAGATCAGCAAATAGAATTAATATATCAGCAGGTCTGTTATTGTGCTTATTGATTCCCAAGGGACCAAAAAGAATTTCAAAAGGTGAATTTAAGTGGAAAAAACATGGAGGCAATATTCCTCTGGCTGTATTTATGAGCCATTTAGTAGCTCCCAGGAGGGCAGCAGTTTTGAAACTATCCAGTCTTTAGAGTTTTCCCTGCCCCCAAAGATGAGCCAATAATCGTTCCTCTTGCAAGTTTCTTGAAGATTGAAAGTCCAAAGGCTGCCTTTCACAGGCTGCTAGAAGGAAGTGACTTTGTGCTGGATCCAAATAGAAGGAAAATAGTGAAATCAGGAAAATGGTAGGTTTGGTTTTAGAGGCATTTATAAGTAAGTCTATTTTGAAATGATTATTTAACCTTCAGGAGAATTTGCCCTTTCATGATTATGCTTCATGGATTCAGTTGTATGTGTATTAAGATTTTAACTATGCAGCCTGGGCTATACACACTTAAGCCATTACAGCTAGAATTCCCAATATCTGGCCTGGTTTCCTGATTGGGTTTCTTTCTTCACCTTTTTGACTTGTCCATGGGGTAGAATTTCCTCTTGCTTTAGACAAGTACCAAGAAGAACCAAGCCAGCAGAATGTTTGCTGTGCAAATTTCTGTCTATGAAAAAACTGAACCTGTAGTTCTTGGGAAACCTTCTTCCCCCTGTCTCTGCCAGGCCTCCCATAACATCTCTCAATTCCTCACCAAAATGATAATAGCAATAAATAAAAATTTTAAAAGAATCAGTATTTCTTTTCTGAAGGATGAGAAGTGTAATATTGATATTTTTATTTTTTTAAATAGAAAAATATTAACAGAGAGGGAACAAGGTGAAAATAAATAAGAAAGGAAGGTCAAATCAGGGGGCTGATATAACAGAAAAGAAGAGCTGCATGATAGATAATAGGGTATGTGTGGTAGGAATGAGGTCAGGGTTTGCTATAAATAACTTTTGGGGAGCTCCCTAGATGATGTGATTTTTCTTAGGATTTTCTTAGGATGCACTTCCTAAAGGGTAGAGATACGAGTTGGGAAAACTAATGGGGTAAAGTACTTGTCCATGCCCTCTGTGATAGGACTAAGCTGCCTCCGGACTTGATTATTTTCAGCTTCCAAGAGGCATCTTCCTCCCTCCACTTCTTGCTACCCCACCTCCCCTAACTGACATGGGATAGTCCCAGCACAAAGCTGCCCAGTTTCAGCTTTCTCTCCCCAACTCTTATCCCCTATATCCCCCACCTCCAGCCAACATGGAATAGTCCCAGGACAAAGCTGTCACTGGGATGTGATTGGCCCCAGCTTCCTTGATAAGACTTTCATGTCATCCAGGAGCAAAGAAAAGGGCCAGCTATGTGGAGTCTGGGTCTCTAAGACTTGGTCAGTGTCTAAGACCACACACCACATGTCATATTCCGATGATTTCTAGATTAGATGTGTTTCCAAATGGAGAGAAAAGGGTCACATTCAGAGAAATTAGGTGTCACTATCCTACATTCTTGTTGTGTTAGGGCAAGGTAAACCCCCTTGGTATGCATTAATGACTTGTGAGTGTCTCATTTCATCCCAACATTGAACTTGAACTAAGAGGATGCTTCCATTAAAGTCGTACCTCCAATATCCCTCTTCCCTAGATGATCTATTCCAAGTTCAAGGTACTCTGTGTGTACCTATTCACTCAAAACTATAGTTCATAAACCCCTCCCTAGTATGTTTACTAGTCAGACAATGAATTCAGAATAGAAGCACTGGCATTGAATGAAAAATTCTAACATAGACATAAAACTAGCAGCAAAATCTTGGAAACCTAGGACAAACTCTCATAAATACATACACCATCATCTCAAAGAATGAGCACATATAAGGGGCATACATGGAGGGACACGTACCTAAGAGAAGTGGATTCTTCACTTCTTTTTTTGACTTAAAGCTACCCTGGATGGTGATTAGAGAATTAATAAGCTCCCATGTGAACTCTCCACCATCACTATTTCCTTCTCTGGGAGCTATAATCAAATCTATATTATCATTGTTATTGGGAAGGTGATAACAATTTACTGTTCTATGACTTGGAATCCCTGTCATTCAGAGTTTTAGCTTATCTCAGCAGAGACTCCCTTCTCTGGTTACCATTCCATGCTCCCTCATCCATGTCATCCTTGTCCCTATCTCCTCATCCCACTCCATTGTACTATAGAGACCCGGCCCTATTGTGACAGACAACTCTTCATATTAGACCGACTCCTCTCATTCTTCTAATATCTTTTCACAAGCATGGAAACCTGCCTCTACTACAAATTTATTTGTTTATGTAATCTCACCTGAGTTATCAAGGCAATCCTTCTTACTCCTCTCTAATTGATTCTCTACAGCACTGTCCCCCCTGCCTGGAAATCTTTTCCTCCTCATTTCTGCTCCCTGGCTTCCTTCAAGTCCCGGCTGAAATCCTTCTGTAAGAAGCCTTTGCCTGATCCACTTTAATGCTGGTGCCTTCCCTCTCTTAATTATCTCTAATTTATCCTGTATGTACACAGTTATTTGCTGGAAGTTTTCCCCATTAGACTGTGAATTTCTTGAGTGCAGGGGCTGTTGGGTTTTTATTTTTGTCTTCCATTGTATCCCCCAGTGCTTACCATAATGCCTGATGCATGATGCTTAATAAATGTGTCTGATTTTTTTTTAATTTGACTGTCCACAATACCTGTTCCAAACTTCTCTCCTCAAGCCACTTATATCAGCTCTCCATTATCACTCTCAGTAGAAGAGTTCATCTCGTATTTCACTGGCAAGACCGAGATCATGTGTCAGGAACTCCCTTTTCCTTGCAGCGTTTTGCTTCACATCACCTCAGCATTAACTCCATGGTCTTTTCCTTTGCTCTGATCTCAGAAGAGATGTCCCCTCCCTAGCACCAGCGTCTCTACTTTTGTCCTAGGTGCCACATCCTCCCACATTCCGCAGGAGATTGTCTTTCCAAAGAGTGCTTTTTTCTGTAATTTTCATCCTCTTGCTCTCTAATGTCTCCTTCACTTCTGTTTATAAAGATGCCCAGATTACCCCCATTATTAAAAAGATATCCACTTAAATCTTGCCTTATCTTCCTTTTGTCATGCTATCTCTTTTCTTTTTCATAGCCAAACTCCTAGGAGAAAAGTCTACACTCCTTGCTCCATTTTCTCACTGCCTCCTCACTGTTCTAGCCCTTGGAATTAGCCTTCTGACTTCATCACTCAAATGAAACTGATCTCTCAAAAGATATCTGTGATCTCTTATTTGCCAAATAGGATGGCATTTTTTCATCCTTCCTTTTTTGACCTCTTTTTAGCATTTTACACTGTTGACCACCACCTCCAAAAGAATTCTCTCCCCACTTGGATTTTTATGAGACTTTTGTCCTGTCTTGTTTTCCTCCTGCCTTCCTGACTATTCCTTCTCAGTTTCCTTTGCTGAGTCATCCCCCTATGTCTCACTCCATTTGTGGAGGTCTACCTCAGGGCTTAGACTCAGACCTATTTAGTTTCTTTTTTACTTAGTGATCTCGCTGACTTCCATGGATTTAACTACCACCTCTATGCAGATAGTTTCTGAATCTGTAAATGCAGCTCTGCTCTCTCTTGTGAACTCCAGTCCTTCACTACCAAATGACTCTTGAATTTCTTCACCTGGATGTCCCATAGACATATAAAACTCAATGTCATTTTTCAAACCCCCCTCATTTCCTATCCTCCCTAATTCTGTTGTAGGCACCACCATCCTTCTAACACAGGTTATCCTGTAACCTTGGATTCCCTGGCTCTTCACCTTCAACAGCCCATCATATCTAATCAATTGCCAAGTCTTATTGATTCTACTTCCACAATATCTCTTCTGTCTGTCAACCTCTTTCTACTCCCATGCCCACTCCCCTAGTTCAGACCTCCCTTAGTTTTCACATAGTCCATTGTAATAGCTTCCTAATTGGCATGTCTACTTAAAGTCTCTTCCCTTTCCAGTTCCTTCTCTACACATTCATCAAATTGATACTCATCCACATCATTTTATGTTGAAATTACTCCATCTTGTCTACAGGATAAAATGCGGGCAGTTAAGTAGTGCAGTGGATAGAGCACTAGTGCAGGAGTCAGGAGGACCTGAGTTCAAATCTTACCTCAGAAACTTGACACTCACTAACTGTGTGACCTTGGGCAAGTCACTTAACCCCAATTGCCTCATTCTGGGTCATCTCCAGTCATTCTAATGAATAAATATCTGGTCACTGGATTCAGATGACTCTGAAGGAGAAGTGAGGCTGGTGACCTGCACAACCCTCCCTCACTCAAAACAAAGTCAAGTGCAAGTCATGTCATTATTTCTCCGATGGGGTGGTTTTCTCTGGCAACGAAAGACAAACACACACAGGATAAAAATACAAAGTCTTCTACTGGCCTTTTAAAGTCCTTCACATTCTGGACTCATCTTACCTTTCCAGACTTATGGTAAATTCCTTTGTACATTCTATGTTTCAGCCAAGCCGGCCTGCTTGCTCCTTCCTGTATGTGACATTCCTTCTACTGTTTCCCTACCTTTGGGAGGCCATCCGCAGTAACTGGAATACACTCTCTTCTTACCTCCATCTCACAGAATTCCTACTTCTTGACAGCTCAGTTCATGTACCATCTATTAGAGGGAGCCTATTTGACTCCCTCTAGCCTTGAGTACCCTCCCCTTACCCCTGAAATTATTTTGCATATCCTTTATGCATATTTTTTAGTTTCTTTTCTGTGTCTATCCCCCTTTCCTCTAGAATATAAAGTCCTCAAGGATAGACACTATTTCATCTTTTTCTCTCCAGTGTCCAGTCCAGTACCTGGCATATAGAAGGCATTTAGGTGCTTGCTGAATATTAAGTGAAAGAGAAATCTATAAAAGCAATAGCCCTTAGTGACCCTGTAGCTTGAGGCTAGAGTAGGATGGCCTTAAACATGAAGAAGGACCAAGAAAAGTTATGGAGTATTGATTGGACCTAACATCTGTTGTTAAAGGAAGGCCTACCCATAAACTCATTGCAGGGAAGTGGGGAAACAGGAACCTGATCCAGTGAATGTATCGTTTCTAACAGGAAGAAGAATTAATCAAGTAATGGGTTACTGCTAACAGCAAGAATCAGCTTAGGGAGACCATGGTGGCTTAGACCATGTAGTTGAGGGAGGTTACACAGGAAAGAGGGATACAGATACCAGGCAGGAGGTATACGTTACAACTGCATGACAAGTAGTTAGAATAATCATTTAAATAAACAGCTACATAGGAGCTGGGACAAGATAATGCTTCCAGAGACTGGACTCCTTAAATATCATAGCAAGGGTGCTAGATTTGTAGTCAGAGGATTGGGTTCAAATTCTGTCTTTGCCACTTACTGTCTCTGTGACTCTGGGCAAATCATTTAATTTCTGTTTGCCTCAGTTTCCTCATCTGTACAATGAAAATGTGAAATCAGATGACCTCTGAGTTACTTTCCAATGCTAAATCCTATGATTTGATGAACTCTAGCAAAGGACAGGAGTAACTAGACACTAGCAAAGTGAGGTAAATAGCCAGAAACCCAACAGGGTAGAAGGCTTCCTAAGAAGATCCAGAGAAGCAGGAGAAAGAGTAAATCCTGCCAGAGTCCATTCCTGAAAAGAAGATGCTTGAGAACAAGGAGATATAAAGGTAGATGGGGAGGGGGAGAAGGGAGAGTTTATAGGAAAGGATTGAGGGCATCTATCTAGCCTGAAGGCTCTGCATCCAGAGCCAAGGACTAGAGAAGTGAATTCTAAAAGGATGGAAACATTAACAACTTTGCCAAATTGAATCTGTTGTCTCAAGTGTGTGTGTTCATCCTTCGTTGCCAAAAGAGACCATGCCATCAGAGATATAATGTCATGACTTGCACTTGTCTTTGTTTTTTTTTTGAGTGAGGGAGGACTGTGCAGGTCAGCCACCTCACTTCTCCTCCAGAGCCATCTGAATCCAGTGACCAGATATTCATCAGGATGACTGGAGATGACCCAAAATGAGGCAATTGGGGTTAAGTGACTTGCCCAAGGTCACACAGCTGTGAGTGTCAGACCTGGATATGAGATAACATCTAGTAGGCTAACTCAAGGATAAGATCCAAGGAAGGCAACAGGGTTGTACAGAGAAAAGGACTCAGAACTATCAGGACAAAGTTTCCCTAGGATACCACAGAACCTGGGATCAACAGAATAGACATTTATAACTTTGTACTTTCCTTCATATGTGTCATTGTACTCCCTTTTCCTCTGTATATTATCTCAATCAACAGACTGAAGTCTGCATTCCCAGTACCAACCTCAAAGGCTCTTTTCAATCATTAAGGGATGATATGGCCATAGTAACCCTTAAAACAGGAAAATTTTAAAGTGGTCCCCAATCCTATGGCCCTTTTCCATTTTTTCAGCAACCATTTTTCAGTAACCATGATAGAAAAGGGGGCTAAGGATGCTAACATGTGTGTGTGAATGTGAGTGTGTGTGTGTGCTTTTGTATGTGTGTGTTCATCCTTTGTTGCTGAAAAAGGCCATGCCATCAGAGAAATTATGACATGACTTGTACTTGACTTTGAGTGAGGCAGGGCTGTGCAGGTCACCAGCCTCACTTCTCCTCCAGAGTCATCTGAATCCAGTGACCAGATATTCATCAGGGTGACTGGACATGACCCAGGATGAGGCAATTGGGGTTAAGTGACTTGCCCAAGGTCACACAGCTAGTGAGTGTCAAGTTTCTGAGGTAAGATTTGAACTCAGGTCCTCCTGACTTCTACACTGGTACTCTATCCACTGTACCACCTAGCTGCCCATATATATATCATACACATATATGTGTGTGTGTGTATGTGTATGCATTTATGTATGTATATATACACACATATATACAGGCTAACAAATATATATATATATATATATATATATATATATATATATATATATATATATATACATATTATGTGTATGTATATTGTTCAGTTGTTTTAGTCATTCCTGGCTCTACATGACCCCACTTGGGGTTTTCTTAGAAAAAATAGTTGGAGTGCTTTGCCATTTCCTTCTCCCGCTCATTTTATAGGTGAAGAAAATTAGGCAAATGGGGTTAAGTGACTTGTCCAGAGTCACACAGCTAGTAAGTAGCTGAGGCCAGATTTGAACTCAGGAAGCTGGGTCTTCCTGACTTCAGGTCCAGCACGCTATCCATTGTGCCACCCTATAGAACCTGAATTATTACATGAGCTGTGCGTCTGTCAATGAATTCCTTCCAAAGAACGGGGATTGTAGTCGTTTAGAAACTTTAAGGGAGCACTTGTGAACCAAGTCTTGGGCATGGTGAAGAAAATGAAGAAGATGCCCTGGGAGAGGGGCCTCTGACTAGCCAGGTTCCAGATTCTGTAATATCAGTAAGATAAATTCTACTCTCTAGTCATGCTTTAGGGAAATCTGGCAGGAGATTGATTCAAAAGACAAAACCATTGTGACCTCATTGATTTGAAAGAAAATGCAGCTATGAGTCCCAATGAAAGAACTGGAAAATTATTAGACAAATTAAAAAGAAATATAAAGCTTTAGAATTTCCAAATACTGCATGCAGCATACACTAAGACATGAATGGGTAAATGAATAAAATGAACTAATGTGAAATTGCATTGCATACTAAGCTTATGTCATATGTGCACACCTCATAAACACAAAGGTCCTAAAGTATGTTTTATTTACTTTAAGCCCTGTTCTCAATAAATAGATATGTGTCCTAATTACTATACATTCCAAATTACTGGGTTCAAGTTAATTAAATTTTACTGTGCAGTAAAAATTGAAGGGAGACGCAATGTAACTGAGCTTATAAAAAAGCTCACGGTAGAGTAATAACAAAACCTTTTTTGTTCAATCTTAGAAACTATTCACAGCAGTGTGATATTTAATTGATATAGTGTGTTGCACTAGTAAGTAACTTAATTGCACCCAAAGCTATTTTGCTTGCTAATTGCTATTGGTTAAATCTCCATTAGGTGATGGAGAATGTACAAAATATACATATGATACAGTCATTGACTTCTAGGAGCTTATATCATTTTATACATATATTATGGACTACATAATATATACTTGGGCGACTAGATGGTACAGTGAATAGAGTGCCAGGTTTGGAGTGAGAAAAACATCTTCTTGAATTCAAATCTAGTCTCAGACACTTACTAGTTGTGTACCCCTGGGCAAGTCATTTAACAGTTTACCTCAGTTTCCTCATGTGTAAAACGAGCTAGAGAAGGAAATGGCAAACCAGTCTAGTATCTTTGCCAAGCCAACCTCAAATGGGGTCACAAATAGTTGGACATGACTGAAAAAATTCAACAACTCAACAAAATATATATACTTAATGCTCATTTGTATTAGCATGACAATACAGTTCAGTATATGAGTACGTCTGTGATCTCTTCAGTGTGAGTCTGTTTTCTACTGGTGCAAATCACAATCAATCTCTTCCTTCTCATCTTGTGAAATTATTATTTATATGCTTTCATAAGTATTTCATATAAATATGCCCAGTGTGCTAGAGACCTTCCTATGTGACTTTTATGTAGATGCCAGTGCAACGCTATACATACCCACACAAACGCACACACAGGAACGTTATTCTAAACTCACATTAACTATGTTGAGGTCATGTCACCCCATCAATTTGTACTGAGTTTATGGTACATTAAAACATAAGATAATAATTAAGTAGTTTATTAAAATGGGAAAATATGTATTAAGTGCTTTGCAAACCTTACCACATTATAACTGTGCTAGCTATCATCATCATCATCATCATCACCATCATCATCATCATCACCATCATCATCATCATCACCATCCTCATCACCATCATCATCATCATCATCACCATCATCATCATCATCATCACCATCCTCATCATCACCATCATCATCATCATCATCATCACCATCATCATCCTCATCATCATCATCATCACCATCATCGTCACCATCATCATCATCATCATCATCATCATCACCATCATCCTCCTCCTCCTCCTCCTCATCATCATCATCATCCTCATCATCATCATCACCATCACCATCACCACCACCATCACCATCACCATCATCATCATCATCATCATCACCATCACCATCATCATCATCATCATCACCATCATCATCCTCATCATCATCATCATCATCATCATCATCACCATCATCATCCTCCTCCTCATCATCATCATCACCATCATCATCATCACCATCATCGTCACCATCATCATCATAATCATCACCATCATCATCATCATCATCATCACCATCATCATCATCACCATCCTCATCACCATCATCATCATCATCATCACCATCATCATCATCCTCCTCCTCATCATCATCATCACCATCATCATCATCATCATCATCATCACCATCATCATCATCATCATCATCATCATCATC
>JAQQSK010012883.1:0-11693 GCA_028658325.1 Potorous gilbertii | reverse complement strand
CAACTGTTGAGTATTGTTGTTGCTACTAGGAAATAAGAAATACAGGTTATGGGGAATAGAAAGTTATCTGGCCCTACAGGACAAAAGAGAAGGTGGGGTAAGGGAAGGGAGGGATGATAGAAGAGAGGGCAGATTGGTGATATGGGTAATTAGAATGTCCAGTGTATCGTGGAGGGGGGAGGGGACAAATGGGGAGAAAATTTTGGAACCCAAAATCTTGTGAAAATGAATGTAAAAAGTTAAATAAATTTATTTGAAAAATTAAAAAAAAAGAAAAATATTCTTCTCCTCTCCATAAATCTGATACATTATTCCTTGCTTCTCCAGTTTATTCATGGTATCAATCTTTATACCTAAATCATGTACCCATCTAGACTTTTTTCTTGTGTGTGGTGTTAGGCATGGGTCTATGCCTAATTTCTGCCACACAGTTAATCAGTTTTCCCAGCAATTTTTGTCGAACAGGGAGTTCTTATCCCAGAAGCTCGGGTCTTTGGATTTATCAAACAGGAGGTTGCTATATTCCTTGCCTACTGTGTTCTGGGTGCCAAGTCTATTTCATTTTGATAAAATCTAAAGCCAATGTCATCTTTATTGATTTGATTTTATATATTCAGATAACCTTGAAATTTTTAGCCTTGTTTGAAACTCATGCTACTAATAACTTTGTGAGTACTCAAATCACACAAATAGTATGTATGAGTACTATTTTGGAATAATTAAGTTTGCAGTTTTTCTTATGACAAAGCAAAAGGAAAAACTGATTACTAATCTAATGCCTGTTTTGTATAGTGCTAGTTTAAAACTATTCAAAACAAATTACTTGAAGCAGGAAGGCAATTTTGTTTTCATTTAATGAAGGGCTTTTCCTAGACAGAATTATTGTTGAATGGTTATAGAGAAAATTGTTTCAGAATCACCCTTTCTTTATTGCTAATCACCTTTTTTCAGTAAATGCCTATTGAACTGATACAATTTTTAAAATATCACTGTTAATTGATTGCTAGATACCTAATATTATGTGGTCAAAGACAAGTAAAATTATACCTTTTTGTAAGGCCACTTGTATTTCAGATTTTTACACCAAACACACAATCTGTTTCAGGTAGTCACTTTTTGGATGCTACCTTAATTAGAAAAAGATATTAAA
Source organism: Potorous gilbertii (assembly GCA_028658325.1). NCBI lineage: Eukaryota > Metazoa > Chordata > Mammalia > Diprotodontia > Potoroidae > Potorous > Potorous gilbertii. Next base: position 10,543 of record JAQQSK010012883.1, on the reverse strand, counting down.
ATCTTTTTTAGAACCATAAAATTATAAACACTCTGAAAAGGCCTTAAGTATTTAAATTAGGGCAAATAGATAATGATAACTCAGAAAAATATAAAAAACAGAATTGTCATGTCTGTAAAAAGAAGCATCAAATGCTGAAAAAAACAAGTTATCATTTGTTTGGTGGAATGTGAACTCAACATTAATTTACACATTTCAATTTACTATTAGGAATTAAATTAATGTGTATGTACTTTGCTTTATGTCAAATGCATTACTTAAGAAAACTTTAATGTCCATTTTTAGCAAATCACATTACATGCTAACTTTACTTTGCCTAGAAGTTTCATGGAATTTGTTTCTATTTGAAAGGCAATGATTTACAAACACACACGCAGTGTGTGTGTGTGTGTGTGTGTGTGTGTTTTGTGTGTGTGTATTTGACATGTCTTAGAAGTTAACATACTATTTTTTCCCTGAAAGAGTCTATCAAGTAAACAATATTCTTCCCTATTGCTCCTTGGCTAAAAGTTATCCACCACTGCTACTCATCGCTTCTTCCTAGATAATCCTTGTGATGATTTCAGTGGAACATAACCATTTCGTTTGGGGAGGATAAGAAACTACTTCCTTTTCAAGAAGAACTTCATATGTCTTTTATAGCATCTTTTGTTTTCAATTAGCCTGAATATTCCCTTTTTTCTTCCTCTGTGTCACAATTCCACTAGTCTTTCTGTTTGATGCATGTCAGATTTGTTTATTTCTATTGCAGATTTTGTTTTTCAAAATGATACTGGCCCTAACAAGCTTTAGCATAGTCCTGGGCAAGCAGACAGATTTTAGAGGCCAGACCATTTCAGGGTAGCCACAGGGAAATGTAGAAACACCTTATTGTGCCTGAGCACAAACCAGACACCATCACTAGGATGCTAGCTCAGCACCAGGTATGCTGCCAAACACCTACAGTCTCTAGGAGCCCCAGGCAACTTACTCCACCCCTTCCATATGGCACCCCAAATGAGGTTCCCCCAGAGTCCTTAGAGTAACATCAGTGTAGCACCAGGTAAATAGGCAGCAACTGCAGACACTACCACAAAACGTTGGAGACAGTGTCTCCTCCACTCTGGAAGCTGATCTCAAATTTAAAAGAATGGGAAACAAATATACTGCTTCAACTTCCTGAAGCCAAGATGGTGGAGTGATTGGAAAATGGTGTACCCCTTGTTAACCTTGAAAAACTCAAAGAATACTTCTCCAAGAAAAATCCTTAAACAGTGGGATCACCTGAAGGGGTAAACAGCCTCTTAGCCTGTGAGGCTAGGAAAATGTCAAAGAGGGGTCTCTCTTTCTGTAGCAGAAGGGGATCAGTGCAGGACTTGATCTGTCTAAGACAGCTCCATATAAGTAAACTGGAGAAGATTTGGAGCCCCAGTTTGTTGGAGCCCTCAATTGTCAACACTGGGACCCCAGGCAAGCCTCAGCGCAGTCAGCAGAATAGGGAAGACACTAGTGCAAATGGGGTTCACCATCCTCTGAGCTTGTCTCTGTTCAGGAGAGGAGACTTCTTGTGGTCAGATCACCCTTCCATCACACTTAACACAGCTAGTTTCAGGGTAACAACTGGGAAACTCAGAAAGACTTCATCTGGCCTATGCTTTGGCACATCAGTCAGCTCAGCACCAAATAAGCTACAGCATTCTAGCCTCTAGGTAGAAGAACCAGAGGTTACAATACACAAAGTCTCAAGTTCAAAACACAAGAAGATGAGAAAGAGCCCCGTATGCTCCAGGAGCAGAGATTCACTTTAAAAGTCAGGAAAAGATTGATCATCATGAGCAAGAAACAAACCATAAAAGATAAGACAATAGAATCTTTCTAAGGGGACAATGATAGTTAGTAAAAACTAAGAGTTAGTAGAAAAGTTAACTGGAAAAACAATGACTCCTTAAAAGGAACAATTGGAGATATGGAAAGAGATGCGAAAGTTTACTACAACCAGCACAGTCTGGCAAGTCCAGGGCAGTTACGGAGCTCACAGAGTGAGGGTGAAAAGACGCACAGAACACAGCAGTCTGAACAAGCTGAATTTATTCTAGACATACTGAGACAATAAATCAGGAGACCCAGGTGCTCAAATAGTAAAAAACTGTAAGGGTGAAACAGAACAGATGGTGATAAGTAGAAAGGGAGGCCTCAAGGCCTCTTCATTGAAATGATACCCTATATAGCAGGGTCTTTGTTTCCAGGTACTTCAACACCTGAATTCAAGGACTTACACCTGAGAACAATATATCACTTAACTTCTTAAGTCAGCTATTATTCTCCCTTGGAGGAGGAGAATTCTTGATAAGGGGCTCTATAAAACCCCTCAAGGTTCTCTACAAAATTTAACTGAAGAAAACAATATGATAAAAATCAAAATTGGGCAAGTAGAAGTTAATGACATTATGAGACATCTAGAGTCAGTAAAACAGAATCTCAAGAATGAAAAGACTGAAGAAAATGTAAAATGTATCTTTTTCCAAAAAGAACTGCCCTGGAAAATAGATCAGGAGAGAAAGGCTAAGAATTTTTGGTCTACCAGAAAGCCATGATGAAAAAAAAAGCCTGGATCTTCCATGAAATCATCAAGGAAAATCACCCACATGTCCTAGACTAGAGAGCAAAATAGTTATCAAAAGAATTCACTCTTCACCTCCTGAAAGGGATCCCAAACTAAAATCACCAAGGAGTATCATTGCCAAATTCAAGAACTGTCAAGTGAAGAAGAAAACACTGCAGGCACTCAGAAAGAAATGATTCAAATACCGAAGAGTTACAGTCAGGGTCACACAGAACCATGCAGATTCTATATTACAATACTGGAGACACTGTAATATGATATTCTGCAAAGCAAATAAGCTAGGAATACAACCAAGGATCAATTACCCAGCAGAACTGAGCAAAATAGTTCAGGCAAGGGGATGGACAAACAATGAAATAAAGAATTTCAATCTTCCTGATGAAAAGACCAAAGCTCAATAGAAAATTTTGTCTTCAAAAATAAGTCTGAAGAGAGACATAAAAAAGGTAAATAAGGGGAAAATCTTGATATTCAATATGGGAAAACTGTTTACATCCCCACAAGGGAAGATAATATTTGTTAATACTGAGAACTGAATAATTATTATGACATATAACAGGGATATACACATATAGAAGGAGTGAGTATAAACTAAATAATGTGATGATAAAAAATTTGATTTAAATATGTGAAGGGATTGTAATGGGAGGTGTGAAAAAGAGGAGGCAGGAAAAGGTAAATTCCATCACAGGAAGAGGGATAAACATATGGTATATGAGAGGGAAAGAGGGGAAGGAGATGAGCATATTTTGATATCTATTCTCATTTGATTTGGTTCAAGGAGGGAACAAAAGTTTATTTAAGTATAGAAATCTAACCAATTCTATAAAAAGTAGAGGGAAAAGAGGAAAGAAAAGGGAGTGGAGCATAAACTGGAGCGAAGAAGTAGTAAGGGAAACGTGATTGCTGAAAGAAGGGAAGGACGACTGATGGAGGTGGTGGTCAAAAATTAAAACTCTTTTGTAGAAGGAAAGGGAGAAGGGAGAACTAAAAACTAAAAAAGAGAAAGAGGATGGAGGGTCAGACAGAGATTGTAATTGTAACTGTGAATGTAAATGAGATGAACTCTCCCATAAAGGGCACACAGAGAGAAAATGGGATTAAAACCATAATAAAACAATATGGTCTTCAAATCTATAATAAAATAATACACACAGAGTAAAGTTGAAAGGTTGAACAGAATATATTGTGTTTCAGCTAATGTAAAAAAAAAAAAAGCAGGCATAACTATCCTAATCTCAGACAAAGGAAAAGCAGAAAAACATCTAATCAAAAGAAATAAGGAAGGAAACTATATCCTGTTAAAAGGTACCATAGACAATGAACTAATATCATTACTAGACATATGTGCTCCAAGTGGTATATAATCCAGATACTTAGAGGAGAAGTTAAGGGAGTTACCGGAAGAAACAGATATTAAAACTATACTAGTGGTGTATCTCAAACTCCTCCCCTCTGAATTTAATAAATCTAACCTCAAAATAAACAAGAAATATGTCAAGGAGATGAATAAAATTCTGGATATGGAGGATAATAAAGCTCACATAACTCTCTGGAGAAAACTCAATGGGGATAGAAAGGAAAATAGGTACATCTCACATATTCAAAAAATTACCATGTACTAGGGCATAAAACCTCACATTTCAGTGCCTAAGGGCAGAGAGTCAATACTTCCTTCTCACATCATAATGAAATAAAAATTATATGTAATAAAAGGCCATGGAAAGATAGACCAAAAATTAACTTGAAACTACAGAATCTAATAGAAAAGAAATGGTGTATAAAACAATAAATCATAGAAACAATCAACAACTTCATGCAAGAGAGTGACAATAATGAGACAACCTACCAAATCTTATGGGATACTTTAAAAGTAGTTCTTGGAGGAAGTTTTGTATCTTTTAATAACTACATGAATAAAATGGAGAAGGAGGAGATCAATGAATTGGGCATGCTGCTGATAAAGGTAGAAAATTTCCAAGAAAATAGCAAATTAGAAATACTGAAAACTAAAGAGAGATTAATAAAATTGAATTTAAGAAAACTAACGAAATAAAAAATAAAACTGAGTTAGTTTTATGACACAACTAATAAAATTGATAAACTTTTGGAAAATTTGATTTTAAAAAAGAAAGATGAAAATCCAATTACCAACATCAAAAATGAAAATGGTGAGCACCAGAAGGAGGAAATTAAACCAGTAATTAAAAATTACTTTGTCCAAATGTATGCCTCAAAATTCAACACTCTAAATTAGACAGATGAATTATTTTTAAAAATATATATAAATTGTCCAATTGTCCTGATTAACAGAAGAGGAAGTTGAATACTTAACCCCATTGCAGAAAAAGAAATTGAACAAACCATCAATTATTCTCCAGGAAGAAATTTCCAGTGCCACAAAGATTTACAAGTGAATTCTATCACACATTTAAACAACAATAAATTCCAATGCTATGCAGACTATTTGGGAAAATTGGTAAAGAAGTCATACCAAATAATTTTTATTATACAAATATGGTTCTGTTACCTAAAACAGGAAGAACAAAAAAAGAGGAAGAAAATTGTAGACTAATTAAATAAGATATTATCAAAAAGAATACAGCAGGGGGGAGGAGCCAAGACGGTGGAGTAGAAAGATTCACACATGCTAGCTCCGAACCCACAGCCCATGAATTTCCTGTGAAAAGAACTCCCAACAAATTCTGGAGAAGTGGGAGCCACACAGCAACAGATTGAAGGAGATTTCCATTCCAGAGAGCCCTGAAAAACCAAGCCCAAAGGTCCGTCACGCACCGGACAGGAGCAGAGCCCAGCCCTACCCTGGCCATGAGGCACCAAGAGAAGCAGATCTGAGCAGGCTTCAGGGACCAAATCTCTGGCGGCTACGAAGGTCTCTCCACCCAAAGACACACAGGTCAGTGAGAGAGACTTCTGGGCTGGTTGAGAGGGGAGCGGGGTGACTCCACAACTCAGGCACCCTCAGGAGGCAGTAGCAGAGGCAGCAGGTAGCCAGAGCTTCCAGAGGCAGGCAGGACCTCGGATCCATTACTGAAGGTCTCAGCATAAACCCCCTGAGGGAACTGAGCCTGGGAGGCGGCCCTGCCCCCACCTGAGCACCAGAACTTAAGCTGACATTAAATAGCAGCCAGGCCTGCCACTGAAAGCCCTGAGGCTGGGGAGCAGCATTTGAATCTCAGACCCCAAGCACTGGATGGGTGTATCTGGGCGGGGGGGGAGAGAAGAATCGCAGAAGTCAAGTAACTGGGTGGGAAAATGCCCAGAAAAGGGAAAAAAATAAGACCATAGAAGGTTACTTTCTTGGTGAGCAGATATTTCCACATTTCTTTTCTGATGAGGAAGAACAATACTTACCATCAGGAAAAGAAATAGAACTCAAGGCCTCTGTATCCCAAATATCTTAAATAGATATCCAATGGGCTCAGGCCATGGAAGAGCTCAAAAAGGATTTTGAAAATCAAGCTCGACAGGTGGAGGAAAAACTGGGAAGAGAAATGAGAAAGATGCAAGAAAAGCATGAAAAACTGGTCAATACCATAATAGAGGAGAGCCAAAAAAATGCTGAAGAAAATAACACCTTGAAAAATAGGCTAACTCAATTGGCAAAAGAGGTTCAAAAAGCCAATGAGGAGAAGCACGCTTTCAAAAGCAGAATTAACCAAGTGGAAAAAGAGGTTCAAAAGCTCGCTAAAGAAAACAGTTCTCTCAAAATTAGAATGCAACAGATGGAGGCTAATGACTTTCTGAGAAACCAAGAAATCATAAAACAAAACCAAAAGAATGACAAAAATGGAAGATAATGTGAAATATCTCATTGGAAAAACAACTGACCTGGAAAATAGATCCAGGAGAGATAATTTAAAAATTATGGGACTACCTGAAAGCCATGAACAAAAAAAGAGCCTAGACATCATCCTTCATGAAATTATCAAGGAAAACTGCCCTGATATTCTAGAAGCAGAGGGCAAAATAAGTATTCAAGGAATGCACTGATTACCACCTGAAACGGATCCAAAAAGAGAAACTCCTAGAAACATTGTGGCCAAATTCCAGAGTTCCCAGATGAAGGAGAAAATAATGCAAGCAGATAGAAAGAAACACTTCCAGTATTGTGGAAATACAATCAGGATAACACAAGATCTAGCAGCTTCTACTTTAAGGGATTGAAGGGCGTGGAATAGGATATTCCAGAAGTCAAAAGAACTAGGACTAAAACCAAGAATCACCTACCCAGCAAAACTGAGTATAATACTTCAGGGGAAAATATGGTCTTTCAACGAAATAGAGGACTTTCAAAAAGAATACAGCAACTTATCAAGAGAAAAAAATATTCTGTTCCTTGAGCATTAATACAAGGAATACAGGGCTGGTTGAATATTAGGACATCTATGAGCATTATTGATCATGTCAACAAGACAACTAACAGAAAGCAAGTGATTATTTCAATAGATGTAGAAAAATTTTGAAATATACAACCCGCATTCCTGCTGAAAACACTGGAGAGCATAGGAATAAATGAAACTTTCCATACAATAATAACCAGTGAGTACCTAAAAGCATTAGCAAACATTATATGCAGTGGAGATAAGCTAGATGAATTTCGAGTAAGATCAGGGATGAAAAAAGTATGTCCATTATCACCACTGTTATTCAATATGGTAGTGGAAATATTATCCATAGCAATAACAGAAAAAACAGAAATTTAAGGGATGAAAATAGTCAAAGAAAAAGTAAGTTATCATTCTTTGTAGATGATATGATGATATACTTGGAGAATTCCAGAGAATCAAGTAAAAAAAATACTTGAAATAAAGAAACAGCTTTGACAACGTTTCAGGTTTCAAAAGAAATGCAGATAAATCATCTTCATTTCCATATATTACTTACAAATTCTGAGAACAAGAGATAGACATAGAAAGTCCATTTAAAGCTAAAGTAGACAGTATAAACTATCTGGGAGTCTATCTGCCAAAGCAAACCCTGGGATTATATGAACACAATTACAAAAACCTTTTTGCACAAATGAAATCAGATCTAAGTGGAAAAACATCAGTTCCTTGTGGGAAGGCTGAGCTAAAATAATAAAATGAGAACTGCCTAAATTAATTTAATTATTCAATATCATACCAATGAAACTAATTATTTTCTGAGCTAAAAAAAAAATATCAAAATTCATCTGCAAGAACAAAAGGGCTAGAACATTAAGGGAACTAATGAAAAGAATTGATAGGGCAGGTGACCTAAACCTATCAGATCTCAAATTGTATTATAAAGCATCATTCATCAAAACCACTTGATACTGGCTATTAAATAGAGGAGTAGGTTATTGGAATGGGTTAGGGACTGAAGTCACAGTAGTCAATGAATATAACAATCTGCTAACTCATTGTTTGACAAAAATTGCTAGGAAAACTGGGTAACAACGTGTCAGAAACTGGTTATAGATCAATGCTTGACACCGTACCCAAGAGTAAAGTCCAAATGGATGTGTGATCTAGTTATAAAGACTGATAGTATAAAAAGTTAGAGGAGGAAGGGATAGTTTGTTTGTCAGATTTATGGAGAACGGAGAAAGTTTTCACCAAAGAAGAGACAGAGAGCCATAGGAAGTGCAAAATGTCTAATTTTGAATACAGAAAATTGAAAAATTTTCGCACAAAAAAGACAATGCAACCAAGATTAGGAGGGAAGCAGAAAATTGGGAAAGGATTTTTGCAACTAGTGTGTGATAAAGCCCTCATTTCTATAATTGTAGATAACTGAGTCAAATTTCCAATACTACGAATCATATTCCAGTTGATAAGTGGTCTCAGGATATGAACAGACAGTTTTCACAGGAAGAAATTAAAGCCATCTATAGTCATATAAAATAATGTAAATCACTCTTGATTAGAGAGATGTAAATCAAAACAACTCTGAGTTCCCACATCACATCTATCAGATTGGAAACATGACAAAACAGGAAGATGATAAATGTTGGAGAAGTTGGAAGAGTTGGAACACTTATTCGTTGCTGGTGGAGCTGGAGATGTGAGCCAATCCAATCATTCTGGAGGGCAATTTGGAACTATTTCCAACAGGCTGCAAAACTGTGCATTCCCTTTAACCCCAAGCAATATCATTTCTGGTGCTGTGCACCAAAGACATCATAAAAATTAGAAAAGGCCCCATATGTACAAAAATGTTTATAGTAGCTGTCTTTCTGGTGGCCAAAAACCTGAAATCAAGGACATGCCCATAAATTGGGGAATGGCTAAATAAGTTGTGATGTGTGTTTGTGCTCGTCCTTCAATGCCAAAGAAGACCATGGCATCAAAGAAACAATGTCATGACTTGCACTTGACTTTGTTTTGAGTGAGGGAGGGCTGTGCAGCGTCACTTCTCCTCCAGAGTGATCTGAATGTAGTTCATCAGAATGAGTGGAGATGACTCAGGATAAGTAAATTGGAGTTAAGTGAAAGCCCAAGGTCACACAACTAGTTATTGCCAAGTGTCTGAGGAGAGATTTTAACTCAAGTCCTCCTGATTCCTATACTGGTGCTCTATCCATTGCACCACCTACCTGCAAGTAGTGATATATGCATGTCATGAAATACTACTGTGTTATGAGAAATAATGAACAGAAACACTTCAGAGAGGTCTGGAAGTACTTATATGAACTGATGCTGAGTGACAGGATCAGAACCAGTAAAAGTTTCTACACAGCAAGAAACACTGCATGCAAGGAATATTTCTTTTTCTTTTTTAAATATAAATTTATTTATTTAACTTTTTACCTTTATTTTCACAAAATTATGGGGTCCAAATTTTCTCCCCATTTGTGCCCTTCCCCCACCCCAATACAAGGAGCATTCTAACTTCACCTATCACCAATCTGTGCTCTCTTCTATCATCCCTCCATTCTCTTGTCCCCATCTTGTCTTTTGTCCTGTAGGGCCAGATAACTTTCAATTCCCCATTACCTGTATTTCTTATTTCCTGGTAGCAAGAACAATACTCAACAGTTGCCCCTAAATCTTTGAGTTCCAACTTCTCCTCATCCCGCCCTCCCCAAGCATTTCCTTTGGAAAGGCAGGCAATTCAACATAGGCCATATGTGTGTAGTTTTGCAAATAACTTCGTTAAGAGTCGTGTTGTGTAAGACTAACTATATTTCCCTCCATCCTATCCGGCCCCCCATTGTTTCTATTCTCTCTTTCGATCCTGTCCCTCCCCAAGAGTGTTGACTTCAAACGGCTCCCTCTTCCCTTTGCCCTCTCTTCCATCATCCCCTGCACCACGCTTGTCTTCTTCTCCCCCACTTTCCTGTATTGTAAGATAGGTTTCCATACCAAAATGAATGTGCATTGTATTTCTTCCTTTAGTCGAATGTGATGAGAGTAAATTTCATGTTTCTTTTTTTCTCAACTCTCCTCTTTTTCCCTCCATTTAAAAGTCTGCTGCTTGCCTCGTCTATGAGAGAAAATTTATCCCATTCCATTTCACCCTCTCTCTTCCCACTATATTTCTCTCTCACCATTTACCTTGATGTCTTTAAGATATGATCCCATCCTATTCAATTCACTCTCTGCTTTCAGTCTGTGTGTGCGTGCGTGTGTGTGTGTGTGTGTGTGTGTGTGTGTGTGTGTGTGTGTGTGTGTAATCCCACCAACTACCCAGATACTGAAAAGTTTCAAGAGTTACAAATATTGTCTTTCCATGGAGGAATGTAAACAGTTCAACTTTGGTAAGTCCCTTGTGACCTCTCCTTGCTGTTTGCTTTTTCATGATTCTTCTCATTCTTCTGTTTGAAAGTCACATTTTCTTTTCAGCTCTGGTCTTTTCATCAAGAATGCTTGGAAGTCCTCAATTTCATTGAAAGACCGTATTTTCCCCTCAAGTATTATACTCAGTTTTGCTGGGTAGGTGATTCTTGGTTTT
>JAQQSK010012882.1:0-11693 GCA_028658325.1 Potorous gilbertii | reverse complement strand
GGGGAGAAAATTTTGGAACCCAAAATCTTGTGAAAATGAATGTAAAAAGTTAAATAAATTTATTTAAAAAAATAAATAAAAAGAAAAGAAAAAGAAAAGAAAAAAAAAGTTTAAGACTTTACACTTATACCTATTAAGCCATCTTAGAGAACAGAGTGCTAGGGGGGGCGGAGCCAAGATGGCGGAGTAGAAAGACTCACATTTGCTAGCTCCGAATCCACAGCCCATAGATTTCCTGTAAAAAGAACTCCTGACAAATTCTGGAACAGTGGAAGCCGTGCAGCAACACAGTGAAGATTTCCGTTGCAGAGAGCCCTGAAAAACCGACCGCAAAGGTACCCCAGACAGGAGCGGAGCACTGCCCTACGGAGCGCCCCCCTCCCCCTACCCCAGCCGCAGAGTTCTGCTCCGCCACGCAGCACTGAGAGGAGCCAGCAGACCCAAGCAGGCTTCAGGGACCTGAATCTCCGGGCGGCCGCAAAGGTCCTTCCACCCACAGACGCACAGGTCAGTGAGAGAGACAGGCTGAGAGGGGAGCGGGGTATCTCCGGGACTCAGACCCCCTCGGGAGGCTGCGGCAGAGGCAGAGGCCCGCAGAGCAGGAAGGAGCTCCATGCCAGCTCCATTACAAAAGATCTCTGCATAAACCCCCTGAGGGAACTGAGCCCAAAAGCCCTGAGGCTGGGGAGCAGCATTTGAATCCCAGACCCCAAGCTCTAGCTGGGTGGACCTAGGCCTGGGGTGGAGAGGACTCTCAGAAGTCAAGTAACTGGCTGGGAGCATTTGAATCTCAGACCCCAAGCACTAGCTGGGCGGATCTGGGCCAGGGGGTGGAGAGGACTCTCAGAGAACAGAGTGCTAGGCCTGGAGCCAGAAAGACCTGAGTTCAAATCCTGCCTCTGACATCTACTTGCTGTGTGACCCTGGGTAAAGTCACTTAACCTCTTTATACAATTCTCCAAGACTCATACTATGTCATAGACTGGTTGCTATCTGTATTGGTGGGAAGAGGTTCCATACTAGAAGAACTCCATGCTGAATAAGACTACAAGTCCTTCCCATACTAAGTAAATTTCATCTCATCACATTTGGCCCATTGTTCCAGGTGACCATCAACACTGCCCACTGCTCTAGGTCATCCAGGCCAACCCTCCCATTACCCCCACCTAGGCATTCTTCTTCTGAAACAGAAGTTAGGAGGTACTGAAAAGCCCTTGATTCAATTACAATCTATTGAACAGAAGCTGACCTTATAGATTGTCCTCAAAACTCCCTCCATAATGCCAAATGGACGGGGCAGGGGGGCGGAGATTAAAATGAAGGATCAAGAAGGGGAACTACAATTAGACTGTGACCCTTCCCCTACAAACAATCTCTATTTCACCTTCACCCTCAGGTCCTCCTACTTTCATCTCACTGAACTCCAAATACAGTTTCCCATCTCAGTTTCCCACACTGTCCATTGACAAGGATCAAAACGTTTCCAATCTCACTTGCTCATATTCCTAGAAACAAACCTCCTGCCACAATTGCCAAGCCCTCCCACATTATCATCTTCACAGTTCTCAAGCTTATTGCTTAAACCACCAAAAAACGTGGGGGGGGGGGGCACGGGGGGAGTGAACAAGCATTTTATTAAAATCTACTACGTGCCAAGCACTACGCTAAGTGCTTTACAACTATTCTGTCATTTGATCTTTACAACAACCCTGGGAGGTAGATATTATTTTTCCCATTTTTCAGTGAAGGAAACTGGGGTAGATAGAAGGTAAGTGACTTGCCCCGGGTCACGTAGCTGGTAAAGTTAGATTTGAACCCATGTCTCCCTAACTCCAGGCCCAAGACTATTCATGTCAGCTGTGATGGTTGCTAGAGAGACCTGCTGAAATCTTTTTGCATATTGATGCTGTATGTTCTTTATCCTTGGAAGCCTTATGTGAACTACAAATTTACCCTTCAATCAAGTTGTAGATCCAAGGACAGACCCCTGGGGCAGTCCACTTAAAGACCTTTCTAAAGCAAGCTCACATTGATGTTACTCTGGATCCAGTAACTGACTCAAAGGGACCTTAGAGTCTAGAGCTGGAAGGGATTTTAGAGAAAAAAGAGAGTATAAACCCATCCTTTTGTAGATGAGGCAACAGAGGTCCTGAGAAGTACAATAACTTGCCTCACATTTACCTGTGTAAGAATAATGGCAGTAAGATTCAAACCCAGCTCCTCTGTCTCCACATCCTGACTCCTTCTGCATTTTTGTCTCTTAGTCAATTCTGAAGCCCCTGACTTTAGGGATTCCTGGTGATCACCGCTTCCTTTTCTAAATGTTCACAAACTATTCTTTTGTAATTCCTTCCTCTGTCAAGATGGGTACCTTTCCCCCCTACACACACACACACACACACACACACACACACACACACACACACACACAATCTTTTTTATATTCCAAGAAGGAGCCCTGGTAACTTGAATAACCCAGTCCAGGTGCTCTGGAGGAAGATGGGGAAGAGAGGGGCAATTATCCAGAGAAAAGAAGGGTAATTTCCCATACCCTGAGATTTAACAGGTGGTTCTGACAAGAGAAAGAAATGCATCTCCCAGATGCCTGGGGAGAGAGGAGATGCCAACAACAGTGATGCACTATCTTTCTAACACTGCACGGGCCAGTGCCGATACAGACTTGTTTGTGAGGTACAAGGAGGGGCTCCCATAACCCTCTAAGAAAGCTCCCAGGTGAGGTTTGTGACAGGGAGTATCCTGTACCAAAAAAAAAAGTGGTTTAAGAATACAGAGCTGTATATATGGAAGTAGCAGGGCAGGAGTACGTTATGGAAAACACCCTGAGGTTTGTCCCATCCAGGTTGTATTAGAGAGGTGGACCCCTGAGTAAGGAAACGTGCCATCTGCTAGAACAGAGCCAAACTGTGGAGAAGGCAGTGAGCAGATGAGATCCGAGTGGCAGAAAGCAAAGGGTGATGAACGCCATCTGCTAGAGGAAAACTCAACTGCCCAATTAGGGAGGGCAACGATCAGAACCGGGGAAACCAAATGACTGAATGGGAGCTGAGCAGTGGGACGCCAGGGGTGTAAAGGAGAGCATTAGTAATAGAACTGCCACCTGCTGGGAGCGCAGAAGGGAGGGCTACAATGTAGCTAGAGCAGGATGGCAGATGGGAGTGAGTGACATTCACAAAGTATCGAGAGGCGATTGCTGCTAGAGGCATTTAGCCCAGATAGGAAAGCCATGGAGAAAAGCCTCAGCCAGGGGCAGTACTGTAAGTCACAGAGATTGCAAAGGCATCTGGTGGGGGTGAGAAGAGGGAGGGGCTCATGGGGATCGTGAGGAAGCACCATTATTTTCTGTGGGCTCAGATGCAAGTCTTCCATTAACTCATAGATAAAATTGTTCCTGTTTTGACCCTTCAGAGACTGCACGTTTGTAAGTAGAACTGGTGATCATCTTTGGGAAATGCCAGATACTGAAGATCCTAGGTCAGGGGTGGGAAACCTGAGGCCTCGAGGCTACATATGGCCCTTGAGGTCCTCAAGTACGGCCCTTTAACTGAATCCAAACTTCACAGAACAAATCCTTTTATTAAGGGGGTTTGTTCCGTGAAGTTCAAGTTTGGTCAAAGGGCTGCACTTGAGGACCTTGAGGGCCCCATGTGGCCTCGAGGCCACAGATTCCCCACTCCTGAACTAGGTCATCTAAATGGAGGCAACAAGTTAGAGGACACCCCAGATTGTACCTCATCTTTCTCCCACAGTTCACTTGCCCTGGCTCCTCCTATTTGCATACTGCTGAGCAAAGTGAATTAAAATCATCAAACTATGATGCTTAGGTCCACTATAAATTCATATCACATAATCCTAACTGGAGCCTCAATGCAGCAAGGAAATCTTTTAAACCTCTCTGATCCATTCACTAGGGGGTTAGCTAAGTGGCACCATGGATAGAGTGCCTGGCCTGAAGTTAAGAAAACTCACCTTCCTGAGTTCAGATCTGCCCTCAGACACTTACCATGTGACCCTGAGTAAGTCACTTAAGCTTATTTACCTCAGTTCCTTATCTGTAAAATGAGCTGGAGAAGGAAATAGCAAGTTACTCCAGTATCTTTGCCAAGAAAACCCCAAATGGGTCATGAAAAGTTAGACTGGACTAAACAACAACAGTCAATTCACTAGCCCACTCACCACAGCAAATTTTCCAAACCTTCTCATTCCTCCTCAAACCTTCCATGGAACCTCTTCTCCCATGGTTTCAGCTGAGAACCTTGCCTCATACTTCACTGAAAAACAGGCTGTTTTTCAAGAGCTTCCTCTTCATCTCCCATCATCCGGATCTTTTCCCACTATCTCCTCCCTCCCATTTCATCTGAAGAGATGACCTTTCTCGTGCAAAGGTAAACCTCTACTTGCACATGTCATATCATTCCATTTCAACTTCACCAGCAGATTCCGCGCCCCCTCCATTATCTATGCTGTCTCACTAACTTCAATCTCTCCCCTTTTACTCTGATACCTGCCACACCCACATCTCCCTCATCCTTACCCTTTATTTGATCCATCCCCCTGCACCATGCTATCCTCTCCATCCTCTCTAAACTCCTTGAGAAAGTCACCTAAAACAGGCGCCTCCACTTCCTCTCCTCTCACTCTCTCCTAAGCCCCCTGCAGTTTGACTTCCAACCTCATTATTCCACTGAAACCACTCTCTCCAAAGTTATGAGCCATCTCTTAATTGCTCAGTCTCATGGTCTTTACACAATTCTTCATTCTTCTCAGTCTCTCTGCAGTTGATCAATAATCCTCTTCCCCTGGACATACTCTCTCTTCTTGGGACAGCTAGATGGTGCAGTGGATAGAGTACCAGTGCAGGAGTCAAGAAGACCTGAGTTCAAATCTCACCTCAGACACTTGATACTCACTAGCTGGGTGACCTTGGGCAAGTCACTTAACCCTAATTACCTCATCCTGGGTCATCTCCAGTCATCCTGATGAATATTTGGTCACTGGATTCAGATGGCTCTGGAGGAGAAGTGAGGCTGGTGACCTGCACAACCCTCCTTCACTCAAAACAAAGCCAAGTGTAGGTCAGGTCTTTATTTCTCTGATGGCATGGTCTTCTTTGGCAACGAAGGATGAACACACACTCTCTCTTCTCATAGCATTGATCTCTCCTGGTATCCTTCCTACCTATCTCATTTTCCCAGGCACTTTTACGAGATCTTCATCCAGGTTATAGCCACTAATGTTGCCTGGGTATCCTGAAAGGACCTGTCCTTGGTCCTCTTCTCTCCTTTCTTTGTACTATCTCCCTTGATGATCTCAGTAGCTCCTGTGAATTCAATTATCTTCACTATGAAGATGATTCTCAGATCTATTCATCCAGGCATAACCTGTCTCCTAACCGCCATTCCCCATTGTCAACTGCCTATTAGACAACTCAAACTGGATGTATCATAGACCATCTTAAACTCAACAGATCCAAAGCTGAACCCATTACCTTTTCCTTCAAAACTTCCCCTTGTTTTAGACTATTTAAACTAACTAGACAATATAAAGTTAGAATATTACTGTGGTGTAGGAAATTATGAGTTGGTGCACTTAGAAAAATGTGGAAGGACTTGAATTTATGAAGGAAGATATTATCCACCCTCAGAGAAACAGAAGACAAACAAGTATAGTACCAATTTACATAGATGCCTATGAATGTATATGCCTATATATGAGTATAATTATAGATATCTGAGTATATGTATGTGTACACAAGTATATGTATGAGCATATGTTTGTGTATATAGGTATGTGTATATATACATATTATTTATATATATACATACATATATCCACCCTTAATCGTAGCCTTCTTGGGGGAGAGAGAAAAGGAAGGCGGGAAAAACAAAGTAAAAAGTGCACAGAAGAGAACAAAAAAAAACTTATAAGGAAGCAAAGATGGCCAGCTCTGCACGCAAAGTGTAGTATTTAGTATACAGGCTTTCTTGAAATGGAAGTTGATTGCTGTATATTTTGAATCCTTACCTTCTGCTGTGTACATGGCAATGCTTTCTTTTCTTATTTTGTATTTAAGTTTTAATGTTTAAGTTTATTATATGTTTCTTTTTCTTTTCTTATTGTGTATTTAAGTTTAAATAAATTAATTTTTAAAAAAACTTCCCTTCTTCTCATCTTTCCTGTCATTGTCTCATCATTCTCTCAGTCACCCAAGTTCACAACCTAGGTGTCATCTTCAGTCACACACACACACACACACACACACACACACACACACAAACACCTCATCTGTTGCCATTTCTACCTTCTCAAAATCTCTCATATCTATCCATTCTCTCCTCTGACACTGTCACCACCCTGGTCCCAACCCTCACCACCTCACACCTGGACTGTTGCCACAGCCTTCTGGTTGATCTCCTTGCATCAAGTCTCTCCCCACTTCAGTCCATTCTCCATTTAGCTGCCAAAGTGATCTCCCTATATGTAGCCTAGGTCTGACCATATCACACACAGCCCCTACTAAGGGGTGCCCTATTACCTCCAGGATCAAATATAAAACCCTCTGTTTGGTCTTAAATGTGCTTCCTACTTTTCTAGTTCTCCTAGATTTTCTTCTCTAAGTACTGGACAGTCTTTCTTCCTGATCTTGTTTCCAGAGATTGGAAACTCCAATTTCCAATTCTTCACCTTTTTACGGGCCATTCTACATGCCTCCAAAGCTCTCTTTCCTCACCTAAACTTCCTGATTTCTTGGCTTCCTTCAAGACTGGGCTCAAATCTTACCATGCAGGAGAAATTTCCAATCCCTACCCTATTCCTCCCAGCCCTCCCCCTGCTAGTGACTTCCTTCTGAAAGAGGATATCCTCCTGTATAAATCACATATTTACATAGTTGTTTGCTTATTGTCTCCTCCATTAGAATGTGAGCTCCCCTCCCTGGGACCATGACTTTGCCTTTCATTGTGGGTACCTTTAGCTTGGTACCTCCAACATAGTAAGCAAATAGCAAATGTTGGTTGACTGACTGACTTTGTGTCAGGAAGGAAGCCCTCACACATGGGTTATTACACCCTTAATAATATGTTCTAGATTGTTGCCAAGAATTGAGCTTTCTCCTCCTTTTGAAAATCAGGAAACTTTAGAGTGGAAAATTGAAATTCAATCTTTAAGACACCTCTCTGATTCTCTACAATCTTTCAAAGAGTACTGACTGTGCTCTTTCTTTTTCATAGTGACAAAGAACTGGAAACAGAGGGGGTGCCTGTCAGTTGAGGAATGGTTGAAGTTATAGAATATTAATATGATAGGATGCCACTGCGCTGTTAGAAATGATAAAAGGTATGGTTTCGGAGAAATTGGAGAAGATTTATGAAGTAGACAGAATGAGCAAACCAAAATTGCTTGTTTTGGTACCCAAAAATAAAATAAAAATTAATAAATAAATAATATTTATTTATTTAAAATAAATAAATGAAATAAAATTGATTTGATTGAAATAATGAAATAAAATATATGAAATGCCACTAACTGCCACTCAGCAATCTCATCTTCCAGTTCTTTCTGCACTATAGGATGTAGCTGATGCAAACCTGGTGACTTGAACTCATGGAGGGCCCCAAATTCTGGCACCCTCACTAACCCCAAATTTGTTGTGAGTTTCAATTCTCTATTATTTCTGTTCTGTTCTTTCCACTTGAATAGTTGATTGTTCTCCTAAGCCAATAAGCATTTATTAAGTGCCCACTAGGAAAGCAGTTGACAACATCTTAGGCCCTGGACATGAAAGACAGAAGAAATAATACAATTTCTGTCCTCAAGGAACTTATTTCTTTCCCCTACAGAGAACTGTCTTATTTTCCTTTTCAGGAATGTTGTCTCTCAAGAAACCCACCTTTTTACAAGCTGGAAATCATTTAAACCACAAATATAGCATACAATTCCCACTAGCTTGGTGGAGGGACCAGGCATATCAGAGGCAAGTTCCATTCCCAGTTGCCCACCCATGACCTATTGTGACCTGGGGCAAGGCCCTTCCCTACTGTGAGCTTGAGTTTCCTCAGCAGTAAAATTAGTCGGTGAGACTAGCTCATCTCTTAGGTCCCTTCTAGTTGTATGATTATGCACTAAAAGAAAGGGAATAGTCTTTTCTTCACAAACTTTGGACCTTTGTTTGCTTGGGGTTTTTTTATTTGTTTATTTTCCCCTCAAAAGTTAAAAAATCACATCGTTCCATGACTGAATTTGATAGACTTGGCTCTTCTCAGCAATGCAAGGACCTAAGATAGCTCCAAAAGACTCATGACGGAAAATGCCATCCACATCCAGAGGAAGAAATATGGAGTTTGAATGCAGATCGAAGCAGACTATTTTCTCTCTTTTTTGTTTTGTTTTGTTTTTTCTTTCTCATGATTCCTCCCATTCCTTCGAATTCTTCTATACAACATAAATAATGTGAAAAAATGTTTAATAAGAATGTATATGTAGAGCCTATATCGGATTGCACACTGTCTTGCGGAGAGAGGAAAGAGGGAAGTGGGGAAAATTTAAAATATATGGAAGTGAATGTTGAAAATTAAAAATAAATTAATTTGTAAAAATAAATTTAATTCTTTAAAATAAAAAAGTTTTTAAAATGTATGTGGTCCTTAAGTTTGAAGGCTGATTCCTCCACTCTAAAATGTGGAATTTGAACGAGATGACTCTAAGGTCCTTTATAGCTCTGGATCTGTGATCCAATGGGCCAAAGCAAAGTTACCAACCCTGCAGTGAGTGAGCCACTCTCCACTTTAAACTATAATTCTATGCAAAGACATGGAAGGGAAGAGGCTGTCTTTCCCCGAAAAGGCCACCAGAGGGAGCCAGGGTCCGTAACATAGACTGCAGTCTCTGCCCTGCTTCCAGCAATGCCTAATGGCTAAACTCTCCTCCCTCCAGGATAGATGGTGTCTGTCCTTGATCTTGAGAGCTCTCCAAGATGGAGATCTCATCCTTCCCGAGGTTATCCATTCAAGTCAATTCCCTGATCCTTCTATGGAACTCTCATGTTATCACTCCAGGACCTCCTTCCATTTGTCAATCAGAATCCCTTTTAAAGTAATCTTCAAGAATTCAACAAACACTTTTTTCAAGGGTCTACTACATTTGAGTCACTGTGCTAAATGCTAAGGCCACAAAGACAGAAACAGGGCTAGACGTTGCTCTCAATTTGCCATTCTATGGGAAGAAAGAATATCCACAAAGTACAAAAACAAAGTGATTTCATGAAGGAGAGAGGGCTAGGAAAGACAGTGGAACCTAGCTGTGCCAGGCTCTGGAGATGCAAAGACCAAAAAATGAAACAATTGCTGATCTTGAGGAGCTTCCATCCCAGAGGAGAAGGCAGGTTTTGTTCAACTGATGGTTCCTAAAGTTGGGAATTCTAAGAGGCAGAAATGAGAAGGGGGTGTGCCCCAGGCATGAAGAAGGGCCTGCACAAAAGCAAAGAGAAAGGAGATGACAGGTTGAGTTTAGAGAACAGCAAGGAAACTAATTTTGCCGGAAGGGGAGTGTTTGAGGCTGATAGGAAATAGATATGGTGAGGTAGGTGGCTAAACGAGCTGGGAATTCAAATTGTGACAGGTTTCAAATGCCAGACCTAAGAGTCTCATCTAATCCTGGGAAGGTTGGATTTTTTTTTTAAAAGCAAGGGAGTGCCATGATTAAATTTGTGCTTTAAGGAGATGACTTTGGCAGCCCTATGCAGGACGAACCAGAGAAAGGAAGGAAGCCTATCTGGAGGATTCGGGACTGGAGATGAGGTGTTTAGGGCTATAATTTTGGAAGTCATCTGCAAAGAGATGATATTTGAACCTGTAACCTGAGTTCCAAAGTTCATTAGTATGGAAGGCTCTCCTCAGTGGTGGACATCAATGCCCTGCAGCTGCATTAGGTGAGGGAAAGAGATGTAGAGAGGCAAGGAGAGAACTCTGCTCCCTTCAGACCTTCCTTCAGAGTCTCTAGTTTGAATCCTTTCTGTCTTATTGAGGTGCACAGCTGCAAGAGATAAAATGGATGATGTCAAGTCCAAGTTAGAGTCAACTTCACTTATTTAAAGGAAAGGGATGGGGGAGCCAAAGTGAGAGGAGCTGGTCATCTCCGTTTGTAATCTGTAATCCTCAGCTTTCTATCCTAGAGGCTTTAGGAAGCTTTCCCTTGGGTAAGACTCTCTATCAACTGAGTTACCTTGCTCACCAATGGGAGAACTCCTTCACTCTGTATTGTGTGTCATGTGGTCTCTTATGAATGCTTTCTGTGATATCTGTTTTGCTATCAACTTGGATAAAAGGGTTTCTTTGCTACACACACACACACATATATATATATATATATATATATATATATATGTATGTATATATATATATATATATACGTATACATCTGTATGTATGTATGTATATACACTTTACAGAATGGGTGTTTGATGGGAAAGGGGTCAAGCCTTAGATATATAAAGCTTGAGTCCTCCTTTCTCCAATAAAGAAATAGTAGGGGGGGAGGAGCCAAGATGACGGAGTAGAAAGACACACATATGCTAGCTCTGAAACCACAGCCTATAAAATATCTGTAAAGAAGAACTCCTAACAAATTCTGGAGCAGTGGAAGCCACAGAACAACGGAGTGGAGATTTCTATTCCAGAAAGACCTGAAAAACCCTCACCAAAAGTCTGTCGCACAAGGCACCAGAGTGGAGCCCTGCCTTGGCCGGGTGGACCGAGAGGAGCAGATCCAAGCAGGCTTCAGGGAAGGAATCTCCAGTGGCTGCGAAGGCCCCCTCAACCCACAGGTGCACAGGTCAGTGAGAGAGACTGTTTAGTGGGCCAAGAGGGGAGTAGGGTGTCTCCATAACTCAGGCCCCCTTGGAGGCAGTGGCAGAGGCCCTGGTGGCCAGGGGCTCCCAGAGCAGGCAGGACCTCGGGTCCATTACTGAAGGTCTCCGCATAAACCCCCTGATGGAACTGAGCCTGGGAGGTGGCCCTGCCCCCCACCTGAGAACCTAATTTTAATCTTACCCTGAATAGCAGTCAGGCCTTCCACTGAAAGCCCTGGGGCTGGGGAGCAGCATTTGAATCTCAGACCCCAAGCACTAGCTGAGCAGATCTAGGCGGGGCTGGAGAGGAATCTCAGAAGTCAAGTAACTGGCTGGGAAAATGCCCAGAAAAGGGGAAAAAAATAAGACCATAGAAGGTTACTTTCTTCGTGACCAGATGTTTCCTCCTTTCCTTTCTGATGAGGAAGAACAATGCTTACCATCAGGTAAAGACATAGAAATCAAGGCCTCTGTATCCCAAACATCTGAAATAGATATCCAATGGACTCAGGCCATGAAAAAACTCAAAAAGGATTTTGAAAATCAAGGTAGACAGGTGGAGGAAAAGCTGGAAAGAGAAATGAGAGAGATGCAAGAAAAGCATGAAAAATGGGTCAATACCTTAATAAAGGAGACCCAAAAAAATGCTGAAGAAAATAACACCTTGAAAAATAGACTAACTCAATTGGCAAAAGAGGTTCAAAAAGCCAATGAGGAGAAGAATGCTTTCAAAAGCAGAATTAGCCAAATGGAAAAGGAGGTTCAAAAGCTCACTGAAGAAAATAGTTCTCTCAAAATTAGAATGGAACAGATGGAGGCTAATGACTTTTTG